>JAARMF010002196.1:1317-25235 GCA_022844705.1 Toxascaris leonina
GGGGAAGGATGGTGGGCCACTTTAATCAGCGATTCCTTTGGCACGTAATTCATTCAGTGTCGAATGCATTTTAATTGCTGTCGACAAGATTCGTAAAACGTCGTAATTCGCTAAACTCACCTTCGCGCAATCGGATCGTGAGGTTCAGGCCATTCAGTGAAAAGAGCTATGTGATGCAATGCTAATCCGAACTAGCGCACCTCTAAACGATTTGGGTTTAACCCTTTTCTATCCAAAAAATTTCACTACTGGGATCGGATTTCACGTAAGCTTTTATAATCATAGATTATCCATTGCCTTAAGATAGGCACCAAATTCAGCGCATACCCCCCCAATGAAAGAGGAATTTTCGTTCAGATAAAACACTTTGACGATCCGGCATTGTCTGCTTTACGGCAATTGGATGATATTGCACAAGAGTTTGATCCAGCGCATAAAGGTCTTTTTTTATCACAAACACTCTATAACAATCTACCAGCGATACCAGAGGTATGTGATTGAGTGATAAGACTAATGTAATTTATCGTGTATTTTACTCCCGTTTGCTGTGAAATCTGTTTCAACGTTCTCAACGTTTTTTGTTCACTTCATGAAGAATTATCACCCAGTAAATATTTGTTGAGTTTGATGGAGAAATCAACTGATTCGCAAATGTACTGCTTACTATATCGGGTGTTTGCTATGCATTATTAGAGCTAATAAAGTGATGTTATAGAGCAAAGATATGCCCGAAGATTTTGACACAAATGTTGGGCGCAACATCAACCACATAACACAAGCCGAATAGCTAAAAATATGTAATGTACATATCCTAATCAAAAACACCTTTAAGAAGTCATAGACGCTGCTAAACAATAGTGTGTCACTTTGAAGGAAAGCTCATATATATGGAAATCATGCAATGAGCAAAAAAAATTATGAATCCCAATCAGGATTCATCTTTTCGGTGAACAACCTTGCTTAATTATTCTACTTTGTGAATTTCCCTCGTGGGCAAATACTTTAATGGCTATCTCTACTGTTTTATTGCATGTTCGTCAAACATGTCGGAAAATTAAGGTTTTTTACCTTTCTATATGCTTAATATGGGCGATATACCTCTGTATCGAGCTTCCAGTGGATGTTTCCATCTCTACAGTTTACGACTCTGGCAGAAGCGCTATTACCCTCCTTCTTCGTAGAATGTCGTTTTTTTCGCATTCGTCTTCTTGACATTTTTGATCGTAAAATCGTGCTTCAATTTTTGAGGGACAGTGAACTGACTAGTCGTTACGATGTTGACTGCTTTAACGTCAAATGAATGGTATTGTGAGTAAGTTGAGCTAATAAATTTCGCATTGCTGATCCCCCCTCCCTCCTCCTCCCCCCTTTTGTGCGTGGAATTGCTTGTCGATGCAAAATGTATCATAGGAAAGGTAAGCCTGATGTAGAGCTTATAGGTCTTCGCGATGAAACCCACGCAGGTTTAATTGTATTGTGATTGTCATCGAAATGTTTCACCCAACTTCATATCATTTTAGTTGGGGGGGGGGGGGGTATTTCTATAAAGAGATTAGCACATCAAAACTCTTCCATCAGTGATCCGATAAGATCATCATCATCTTAATCATTTAAGAGCTAGCTCGTTAATGCATATCTAACAAATAGATTCACCTATCCCTTTCTCGTTTATGCGTTATTTTTGCATGATTGAGATTGTCGTATCGTTATTGAAAAGTGTCTTCGTAAATAACTAAGCAACTGTACTCTATAATAGCTCTGTGAGCGGAAATAGTTCTCAATTTATGTCGTCAAACTATTTCCGATTGGTTTTTTTTCAACTTCCTAGAGACCGAAGTGAGAAGCCAACGCAAATATTTTTAACTTCTTTTTTTTCTTTTGTTATGACAGGTGATGTTCCCCGCTCAGATAGCTATCACGATCAGAATGAGCACGGCTGGGCCGTTATATGTATCGTCAACCTCCCAAAAAGTGGGATTTCTTCTTGGATAGTTGCGATGTTAGGAATCATTTTTTTAATTGCAGAATCTATGGTTTTCGCGAATTTTGCAACGATTCAATGAGCATCTAATGGATTCACATGAGCTCTATGCGGCAATAGCGAGGCCACTGTTTTATATGTTGGAACGCTGTGAGAGTCATAATATTCATAAACTGAGGCCATGGATTAGAAGGATTATCGATCATGCACAACAAAAGGCGGTATGCTGGTGATATGCGTTGCTAAGAGTGTATTTGCCAAAAATACTTCCTTAATGTGGATTTCCCAGTGAGAATCACCGGTGTCAATTATCCTAAGGAAAAGAAAAAAGAAAATATGGGGAAAAATTTGCAACTTTAATGCAACTCATATAAAATTCCACTGATAAAAATGGAGGTGTTTTCCTCCAGCTCAAATCAAAATTTCTTTCAGTAAGAAAGAAATGAAATTTTTGGGTATTCGTTGAAGCATGAAATCATCGTTTGCGTTAGTAAGGTTCGAAAAAATAATTTTTAATTACGTTTGTTCTTTTCCTCTTCTTCCTTCGTATTCAGCTTCACTGTTTCAAGTGCTTCGCACAGTTCACTAATGAAAATGATCGTTTTTAATAGAAATCTATCGCTTCGATGGTTCGTACAATCAGAGCAGAGCATTACCCTTACCCCGCTTCTTTCAGAATCATCTTTTTTTTTCGTCCACAGCACTTTTTTTTTTCTCGACCTATATTCTTATTTTTATTTTAATATACTTGATTGTTTCTGGTTTTGATTTAGTTGATTAATTTGTTTAACATTTGGTATATGATAGCTTAGTGGTACTTTTTTATAGTTAACGGCAATAATTCTGGAAAATATGGCAATTTTATTACGAAGGATGTCGGATGACAAAGTAGACGATCAACTACAGGATCTTTTAGTGATGTGCATTAAATCCGACGATATTCATACTCAGGTTCATTTTTTTTTTTCAGTGGATTTCCTCTATGACCGATGATGTTGTGATGCTTTGCATTACCACTTGCTTTTGCGATGAGTTTTTTTTTATTACTCAGAGGGGTGCCAACCGTATGTTCATACTTATACAAATATGGTTGTTTTTGTTTCTCTAAGGTATACGTTTATTGCACTGTATTCCACCTGGAGCTGCAGTTTGAGCTTTTCTTCAGTTAGTTGCAGCAGAGACGAATGTCAACTCGCAATATTGCCGTTGGCGATTGCTGTAGGGGCCAAAAGCGAAATAAACTACTTGTTGCGTATCCTTATCAAACGTAACAGTAGAACTCAACAAGAAAGATATATTGAGAGGAATAGCCTAGGTCGGCGACTGCAGCCCTTTTATGACCTCTACCGGGGCGCAGTTACGCATGAAAGATATCGACGTACTTGATCATATGCGCGAAAACGCCGCCAAACAATTGGAAAGATTGAATGGCGCAACTAGACAAAGCACGTAGGAGAGCGTAGCCCAGCAATTCCCATAATGAAGACGTAGCTTCGACTATATATGGGAAAACGTGCGTTGGGCACTTTTTTTTTAAAATGTGTTTTATGGCCGTCCACGCTTTGCACGTAAAATATCGCCAGGGATTTCTAGAATTGACTGGTCATTGAGAAGAGCAAATCCATAGCATATTTTTCTTTTGCTGCTCGAATGTTAGTGCATTAGCTTAATCTCCGATGAGTGGAATTTCGAGAAATTGAATGTGGCCAAATTTCTAGAAATGCTTTTTTTTTCTTTATTGTTATGAATTCTTTTTTTTCTTGTTTAATAAGCCTAAGAGGATTTCCAACAGTGCCGTGTATTCATGTATTCATGATAATGATAAGAACCGCTAGTAGTAAGATTTTAAGACATTTTCGTCGAACTACCACCAGGCTCTTTAAGGGGGAAAACAACTGGGCCAGGTAGTCAAGGCAGTTTACTACTACATCTATAAACGATCATGTAAAAAAACCCCCGTAAAGATTGGGTTTCATGTTGTGTGTTAATTATGCGTGCATTTGTAGAGATAGAATTTAGAGGGTTAGTAGGTGCTGCCGCACTGTTCTAGGATTGTAGTAGGCCCTCCGATTATAGCGCTGTCGTATTTTGTGGCTATGCCAGGTGCCTTGCACAATAACAGCTTTTATAACTCGGCCCACTGCCACCAATCAGCTATCAAAATTTTTGAAATTGCCATGTACTTGAGCACTTCCTAAGAGTGCGTATCACCGATGAATATTGTTTAGAAGCTCCGACTCAGTCATTTGCCTATTCAGTTTAGCGGCACTCACTCGATCCTTGCTGACCAATAATCTTTAGTGCAAGGCCGCAATGCTGAAGCTGCTGTAATTTTGCATCTCATGGAGTTTATTCACATGTCGAGGAGAACGGTGGGAGATACAAAGATGTCTGAGCGAAAAGGGGTAGTATGGCATCAAAACTGAGAAAAGGATAGGCGTCCTCGAAGCAAGTTTTGGCTTTAGACAGCAAAAAGTATCACAATTTTTGCTACAGCATTCTAGCTCGACTTCATAGCTTTTGGATTCCTATAGTCAGCACTTTAGCCTTTTTAAGTAGAGGGAAATGACTCGAAACTGTTCGCTCATTCGTTCAGAATCTGGTAATAAGATTGCAATGTTTGTAGCAGAAGGAGTGCTTCTTTACACTCTCCATTGGGATGGGCGGTTTAGTTATCGGCGTGTAATTTCTCTTTCATAAGTCATCAGCGTCATGCTCATATGGACTTTCATTCCAGGGACAAGCGATTCGAGGTATTCCAGCTGTGGTGGAGTTTATACCGAATTGGTTTATCGCTCGTCGCCTTCTTCCTGCCTTCGATTCGTTGACCAAATACGTTCAGGGAAATGTATCGGTATGTTGGTGTTAAATCTCGCATTAATTTCTTCATTACCGCTCATACAAAGATACAAAGGTACAAAGACAGCTGTAGTTTCATCGGTTCCCATATCGATGCAGCTAACAACCACACATGGCTGTTTTAACCAGATTTCTGGAACGGCCGGTGGTCAACCTGCTGGCGATCCATTGGGAGACTAGCCGCGAATCGTGCCCGGCTCTTTTCGCTTAACAAGCGAAGGCTCTACCACTGAGCTACCGACCCCCCCAATTACCGTTCATATTTCTCATAATTATCAATGGCAGTCTCAGTGCTGGTCCCATCATGCTTTCCTTTCGGTCGCAAAGGTTTGTATAACTTTGTTGTATAATTGCAAGTGGCTACTGAAATTGAGTAGGCGACGTTGGGAGTTGGAAATATTCTCTATCTTTTCGGTGAACATTGAAATTCTTTTTCTTTTTTCTTTTTCATTTTCAACTCAAGGATTCGTACAGCACTACCATTTAAAAAATGTGTATTTTGTGTGAATATTGTTTAACGTTAAAATTCTACGCTGTATGGATCTTTGATATGAAGCTTAGATGTATGAATTTTGCATCGAACAATTTTTTTTCTTTCTTTTCTAGCGCCAGTTGGATGTACTCGCCTGTGTTGGTGCACTATCGGATCGTTGCGATTGGAATTCGTTACGGGTATTAATCCCGTGTGTCTCGATCTGCAATATGCATCATCATTCAGTTATTCATGCAAAATCACGTATGCGCTAACGCTTTTTTTCAGTGATTTTAAATCTGCTTTGTGGAAATAAACTCTCTGCATGCCAATTCCGAATGCCTGTGATAGAGATTTGGAATTAAATGGTGGTTTCTGTGTAATTGTTGCAATCGAGGGCGTGAAAAAACGAGCGTTATCATTGAGCCTGCCGTTTCACATTGCTATCATCTAACATTTTCATTGAAATGGAAGTATTTTATGAGTTGACAGTAATGAGAAAACCTTGCGAATTCTTTATTGCTTATTTTCGTTTGCTTAAAAATACTTTTCGAAACCGAATTTCTTAGTGATCAAAGATGCGAACGGGGTTGTACATCGCGAGAATTGCCCTGTCACTATCATCGTTTAACATCCGAGAAATTGTTATTTGAAGAAGCTTGTGCTAAGTGAGAAATGATTGGAGAAGTGAAGTGTATTCTATAATTCGAGAGGATTTAAAGAATTGTGGTCTTTCTTTTCGAAACAAAGTGCAATTATATGAGCAAGTTGTGATGCTTTCTTCAGAAAAATTCTTGAAACTTTGAAATGTTTTGTGGTCTCATTTTCCCTTAAAACTTTTTCTTAGAAAACACTTTTTGAGGAAAATTGCCGATAAGGATAATTCCAAGCATCTTCATGATTTTCGATTACGTCAATCTATGAGCGATAACTTTCACAGCCTAAAAAAAATATTTTTTATATCAACTGAGTAAAATAACTCTCATGGCATTTTCAGATTTTCTTTACAAAAACTTTATTGCGATGTCGTATCGCTTTGCAAATGTCTGTGTATGTCTGTGCATGTCTGTGTATAAATATATGTGTGAGTGTCGGTCTAGTTGTTAGCTTTAGCTTGAAAATCTCTGAAGGCAAAGTTGCAAAATTCAGCGCTTATAATCTTCGCCGAAGCCTAGCTTCTTACATCATGTGTTTTTACGAACTTCAAAAAGGGGATTACAACCATTCAAATATGCCAAAAATGTGCAATCATTTTTGCGCCAATCAAATTTACATTTTAAATTTAAATTCGGGTCATGGAGGAATAATTTCTGTGAAGAATTATGTAGGCAGCTGGGGCAGGTCAAATATGAAGGCATTATTTTGCGTTCTGTAGCATTTTTAGTGACCCGGGAGATTATTTGCTCAGGTGAGCGAAATGTAAGGGGAAAAAAGGTACCGTACTAACAACCCCTATACCATGCTTCAACTGCTGATATAATTGTACGTTTTATATGACTTCGCGATTTAGAATTATTCTACATATCGTATAAACCTCCTGAAGCAAAATTTTTGCTGATTGTTGATTGTGCTATACGAGCGTGAACGTGAACACATAGCAGGTTTGGTACAACGGATCATAACGTGCGATGCGTCACGTTTGCGTGATCGTTCGTTAATCTGTATGCATCTTCTGAATCCGCTAACACTAGGATTGGCGCTTAACGAGTTGACCGTTGCGCATTTCGATGATGTGATTAGCACAGTACGCATCCTTATCGATATGGTCGAACAGCTACGATATGAAACCGACGAACATCAGCAAGGGCTTAGCTGCAGTCTTGGGTACTTTTTATGTTTTCTCGATGCAAGCGACATTTGACCCTAAGAATTCGCATGTTTCTCGGCAAGTAAATTGGGTGGTGAGACTTGCACAAGCAGGGTTTACAAAAAGTGGAGGTCATTTGCCTCGATGATCCTAGAAGCGAAAGAAACAGAAAACTCTCTCTCTCTCTCTCTCTCTATATATATATATATATATATATATATATATATATATAAATATATAACATAAATTTTTTCGGCTTCATTGATTTTGATGCAGTTTTCAGTTCTAGTTAGGAGGTGCACCGCAGCTCATAACAAGTATTTGGCGGGGTCCTGAAAAAGATTTCGGAATATGTAAGTTTTCCTGGAATGTGCTCAATTTGTGTGGAAACGATTGCTGAAAGTCTTTTTCTTTTGGGTTGCGTAATCAGGTTTCCGTAGGACCTCCTGAATATGATCGTCTGTAGGAGGTACTTTCATGAAGAATTCATGAAGATCTATTGATCCGAAAAAAAATTATCCCATGGGAACCCAGAATTCATATCCTCGGCCATAGCTCCACAACGGCTCAACCGATTTCAACCAAACGTCGACTATCCGAGGTCCATATCTCTGCTCTGGATGGACGGGTTTTAATAATCTAAGTACTAATCGACTCCACTGAAATAAGGAGAAGTGTGGTGGTACGCATAACTTCGTGAAGTTTAGCTACGTATATAGCAGAAAACGTTTATTATATATAAAATTCGTATTATATGTACTTTTTTCATTGAGACAAATAAGAGGAGTAATTGAATGCATCCAATGAACTTAAGAATTCTCTTCGAACTTTTATTTCTATGGTGTTGAGTATACTTGAAAAACTTGTGAGTCATAGTTTCTTTTATATTACCAAAGTAAGAAAAGCTCTTAACATCTCTCAACTTGCACGATTATTCCCAAGCTGGGGAACTTCCTAAGCAATTTGGGCGAACAATAGCCAACATAGCGCATTTCAAATAACATTTCAGAGTTCTTTCTGCCCATACGATTTGGATTGGCGAAATTGAACGATTTTGATTTTATTTAGTAAATATTATGTTTCTAGGCGCATGGGCAATCGAAGGGTGAGTATGAGCAGCAGCCACCTTCCACGGGTGATGATCACTGCTGCGCGGCCTTCTTTTTCTGGATATGACTCGAGGTATTGTATCCTTATGTTACACTTTCTAAGAAAAGTAGGAGTCCTATTGTGCGTATGTTCATTTGAATATTTCAGTTGTTTACTTTTGACGACTTTCCCCTTTGAATGCATAAATTTATGGATATGTCTACAAATTCCAGTGGCCACTTATTCGATTGCCGACGTAACGAAGCTGAACGAACATAGACGACTAACTTTATGAAAATTAAAATGCCCTAATGTTTTAAAAAAAATTATCTTTCAAACAGGAAGATGTCATTTCTATCGGCGGATGGCCGACTTGAAGATCGTGGCCGAAGGGAATCAAAAGATAGCCGTGGCTCACTCGAATCGGATCTCTCGTCACGAATTGGTAAAGATGTTCCCGCACATTTTGCTCGTTGATTTCGCTCTGAATTTTTGGTGCAATTTTTTTCGCAGTTAACGTTGATTGTTTTTGGCTGCTTTAATGGCTCAATTGGGGTGATTTGCTAGGAATTTATCGCTTATAGCGCAACACAACAACGATATTACTAAAGTTGTTGACCACTTACCTGGGGTATCTCATAATGCGATATGCCAATATTTCCACTAGAAGATTGATTCGTTCATATTGGCTTTTTTTGCAGAGAAAAGAAATGAAACATAAGAACAACGGTGCATTTCTATTTAATATATTCCTTTTCACTGCATAAAAAACTTTTTGCGGAGATCGTTTCCGTTCATTTCTTCATGAATCCATTATGCTGCATTGAATAAAACTCTTTTGATAGATATCTATGCTATTTGCCTTTGTGTCTCATTCCTCAACGTTCATCATAGAGTTTTTATTCTCGTTGTACGATAATTTCTATTAATTCTTCAATAGAAGAAAAGAGTTCAGATGTTTTCAATTTTTTTTTTGTGGAAAGAACACCTGTGCGCCACCAAATTTTTTGCCGTGGATCTTGAAGTTACCGCAAGTATAACTTATCTGCAACAATGTAAAACTAACACAAAATCATACAGCTGGCAGCTATTTTGAGGAAATTGTGCTATTGGTGAAAGCAATGATGACATGAGGAGGAGCGCATTTCAGCATATATATGGGCCGCTTTTGAGTAGTCCTACAAAATATAGATGATAATACATTATGAAGGATGCATATGTTATATGATCCGGGATAGATTCCACTATTTGGTGTAGGTTTCCTTGACCCAGTAGAACAGTAAAAACGATAAAAACGGGGATATCTTTGCTGTTGATGGCCTTCCCTCTTTAGTTTTTCTTAGCACTTTCTATAATCCCTTCATAACTCTTCTGTCCCTGTAATGGTATTAGAGAGGTGAATTTAAATTTTTAGCCATTGGTGGGTAACTTTTGCTAAGGCTTCCCAAATTCATCTAATTATTTTCTAGTTGAAATTCTTAAAATTTCGCCGTATTGTGGAAAAGGGAGACTTCTATTTGTGGAGAAAGAGTTTCGAATGAATGTAATCAATTGTTGTCTAATTGTATCTGTGGAGATTCGTTATGCAAACTCGCTTATTTGTGATATTGTCGTTGTCAAATCTGCTTTCTCAGCCAAAAGAGCTGACGGAAAAGTAACAGGTGAAATGTCAAGAAAACTTCGCCAAGCTTTTAGTAAGCCATTAAATCTTTCAATCCTCCACCCTCTAATACGCCTTTCACATTGTGATATTTATGAGAGCTGCTGCACTGCACGGAAATTGTTGTCGATACTTCATGGTTAATTCGTGAAAAAAGAGCTATAGGTGTGGATGTTCGATGATACTGCAAACGTTTGCTTCAGCTTTATTGATTTCATTCAAAGCCAAATTGGTGTAATGATTAAGGGTTTTCATCATTTTTCTAGATGGATACGCAGATGCGATGAGGTAGTAAAGGATGCTAGCAAAGCGATTAGCTTAGAAGTGTGTGATTTCAATTTTGTAAGTTGAGGCCAGCAAGAGTAAATCTGCCAGCAGGAACGAGTTCGGAGGGCCGCCTTTCGGTATCCAATTATTAACGGGTTGAATCTCACCCATTGGTTGTAAATATTCCTATTGTTTTCGTACTGCGGCCGGCGCTTAGCATCTATATTTTCCCTTGATTGCGTTTATGCGCATTCTTTCTTCATCGATCACATTGGGTAGCTGCATATGCGTTTGGTTTCCCTTCCTTTCTTCCGCTTATTTCGCTTCATTTCTATAGAGTTTGCTGGCGGTCATTGGAATGTGATCATAGTTTTTTGTTGTCTGCTTATGGGGCGCTTGCCCACTATGTTGACTTGCCCCGGATGCAAATTGCTTATTGCATCTAAGGGTGGTGCTATCAAGGTGGCTAGTGCTGTTTCGCAAATGTACCACAAAAGTGTAGTATCTTTTTAAGGATTGATCCATGTTGCCGACTTTCTTACTCATAACGGGAGACCTGCCTAGTGTCAATGCGGTAGTTCATTTGCATATACGAATGGAGCTTATTGAGTGATAATGCAATGGCGTAGTGAAGTCGAAGTTTTATGCAAATGTATCAAATATAGCAGCAGTATGATCGATCACAAAAAAATTATGTTCGGAACGCTGTTCTCCAAAATGTAGTACACAGAGAGCGAGATGACGCATTCATCTATATTTTGCATTGAATTACTCCCCTTTTTTTCACTTTCTTAAAAGATTGTTAATCAGAGGCTGATCGTTTGATACTGAAAGCATCACTCGAATTTTTGCTTGTGAAAATAGGGCGAAATAAGAAAGAACCCCAACAAAACCCCTTTGCAATTGTGACAGTAAAGCAAAGCTGTTGTCAATGAGAGAAACGAGAAGCGCTTCTAAAGTTGATTTTATATGTTCCGATCATTTTGTCGCTTTTCAGGTCATAGAAACTTTCGCCAACTGCTTTTGAAAGTGCTTCAATTTGTTCCGCCTGTGTTATTTTCATTGTTGTTGCACTCTTTGTCATCCCTTAGCAGAGGATAGTCAATACTTAGTACTCAGCTCAGATCCAACTTTCAACTGCTAAAATAGTTGATCTTGTTTTCCCATCTCCTAAGTTCTTGTTTTTTTTCCTTTTTCCGCTCATTTCATATTGCGTTTTTCTGTCTTTTTCGAACAAGTTTCGAGGTGAAATTCAAGTCAGGTCGTGCCTTGCAATTGGAGACGTATATTATGATAAGCTGGTCAATGCTGATTCTGTTTCATTGGGTAATTTTGTTTCCGTTCTTTATTCGATATAATTGCAGATCTTGTATATTCCATTGTTGTGCAGTTGAAAGGAGATATTACTGAAATATACTGAAATTATGAATGAGAACAACGATTTGAACTAGATTTCTATGTTCATTTCTTAGGTATTATGCTCGTAGTGCTTGCTGCTGTTACAACGTTCTTTAAAGCATCAAGAACCGAATAAAAATTTTCTTATTCAAGTTATCGAGGGGAAGTGGTCGGGCAGGTTGCCCAGACCAAAAAGGCCTAAAAAAACTCCCGAGAATTATGTGGGAGAGGCGGAAGTCTTCTGATAGAAGCATGTGGAAATCCTGAGATAGCGGTGATTTTGATGCGAGTAAGAAATATACGCGAACGTTTTGTGGACATATACGCTGGCCTGCGAGTCGACTTTATACATAGCCATCAGCACACGAACGAAAAAGACTGTCGACCTATGTTTGAAGGGCTTTTCATTGGGATACTTGTATCAAAGAAAACGCAGATGTGAAAAAAAATGGTGCAAAAAATGGCGAATTTTGTGTAACTGATGGCGAAGAATGGCGAATAATAGCGAATTGTCCTGCGTAACAGAACTGTTTATCCCCGCGGTCTTGAGTTTTTTAATTAAGCCCCAGCGACCATCTAGCGTTTTTTCTTTTTTTGCTGAGGACTTGGGATCCACAAAGCGTAGAAAATGACACAAATCATAAAGTTCGGTTTCAAAAGTGGGCTGCGTTCGAACCCGATTCAGGTAATGGCAGTGATGTTTCGGACGAGCATAATCCGTCCGGAAGAGAGGGACGTCGAAAATCGTGGTTAGAAGGCTACATGCATAGCTGTTCTCTGGAGCAGAATAGCTCGCAACCGGATACGACAAACGTCATCGATAGGTAGAGGTTATCGTAGCTCTCGCACTCTCCCGCACTTCTTATTTCGAACTTTTTATCTCTTTTAGCTTTACGTTTCGTATTTTCGTTTAGTCTTACTGTCACTATTTTTTCTTGATCCAGAGGAGTATTTCTGAATCTGCAAGATGAATCCCATCCATCGATTGCTGATTTCTTTTGAGCGATTCTTTTCGAGAAGTTGGTGAATGCGTTGCAGTGCATTATATTTAAGCGGTGCTGCTGAGTTTGCGAAGCAATTCTCCGCATCTGTGCATGTTTTCTTCGGCATTCACTCTGAAGACAATTTGTGGATTGTCTTAATTGCAGCTTTTCAATATCTCACATTTGTCTTCCGCAGTTTTTCCCTATCCTTTATGCCTAAATCCTAATAGATTTCAAGGGAAAGAAACAGTAAAATATTTCTCGACATTTTTGCTATTTATGCGAGCTGGTTGCTCTCAGTGGATAGCTTCGAGTAGTCTGTCTGTTTCACGAAACGAACTACTGAATAGTCTGAAAGGATTTGAAAGGGTCTCTGTTCGATTGAAGCAGGAGATATTTCTTAGCGGTTAGCATTGTAGCGATTGTAGATGCTTGTTCAAAACTGCTCAGCTGTTCAAAAGCTGCTCAGCTGTTCAAAACTCCTACTTTAATTAAACGATCCAGTTTTAGTATTACAATAGGAAACTAGGCAGTTGAATTGTTTGTGATGAGCTCTTCATGAAATATTCCCGATTTATGTTATCTTCCTTATTTTTTTTTCGACTGCTTTTGATTACCCATTGTTTGTTTGTTTTTCTGCATCAACAAATAGCAACTATACGTTCATATATATTGAAAACAACATATGAAGAACAGCAGTTTAGTTATAGTTGGGTTGTAACATGACGAGTAACCTCTTCGAAGGCTTAAATAAGAGACTCTTGAGCGAATGGCAGTAGATTTTGTTTGCGTATAGCGGCAGCTGGATAACGCGTGTCCATGTGCTTTCGCTTTCGCAAATCATTATGTCAGATGGTATCCTAGAGTTGTTGTTGCTAAGCGTTTCTAGATTTAAAGTGCTCGGAATTTTCGATTTATATGCGATCTCCCATTTCAATGGAACCAATTTGAGAAGTGGAAGCTGTGACAAGTATGCATTGATCTTAATATATTTGAGCAATAGCACATACCGCCTTTTTTACAGATGCTGCAAATTTTCTCTCTTTTTTTTGCATACATTTTTTTTTGTTTGAAGCGCATTGCATGTGATTGTAGTGGTATTTCTTGCAACTAACCTTTAGAATGCACATATTGCGAGGTTCTTTTGCATATGGAATAAAGTTTGCAAATAGATGCAATGCACTTTTCCTATTTCTTAGAGACTATCTTGTTTGGAATTTGTGAATGTTTGAAATTGCGTTTCGGCGAGCATCCGCTATCTTATCAACGCATATTTCAGTGCCCATCGCAGTAATGACCGACGTAGCGAACGACGAGCACGAACGCGGTCTCCGGCTGCCGATACCGCTGAGAAGCGACCTCAGCCAACAAGGCCTAATAGCTTTACCAATCTCGGCCACAATCTCGTCAGTTCTTTTACTCGATTTTTTTTCCAAATATTTCTTCGTCAACTGGTTTGGAAGCATTTCTTGCAAAGCTTCTTTTAGTGTGGTTTCCAAGCAAGCCTATAGGTCTGAGTTTTAGCGGAAGCTTGTATATCTGCATCTTAACGTAACCTTCGAATGTTGCTCACTTCAACTTACAAGGCAACATTGCCCTTAACATTCTTTAGGAGAGAACAATGCAATCAGAGATCATGTTGAACAGAAATTTTAATAGCTCACTCTTAGCATTACAATTCACTTTAGGCAATAGCGGCCTAATGAACCTTATAAAGATATAAATTTTGTATTATTTGGCATATTTATATAACTAAATAATTTAAATATTTTTCTTACTGCCACTTAACTCACGAAAGTTTCCCCCCCCCCCCCCCTCCCCCACGAAACGTTCGAATTTGTTATATGAGGAAATATGAATTGAAGCCAATGAGATGGTCTTTTCAGATAATGATTGAGAGTTCCTTCATTCTTATTATATAGAAAAGAGCACTAATTTTTCTAAAGATTTGTTACATGATAACTTCCTTTAAGATTGACTTAAATCGATGAAATTTCAAATATAAGTTATTGAACTGGATCTATTCCTTCGAATTGCTAGCCAACTAGATTGGTTGAAATTTTAACGAAAAATACTTGAGGGTCAATGTTTGCAACTTTTTTCTTCTTTGAGGAATTTTGGAGGGTTTTTTTCGCTTTTGCTAGCGGATGGTGGTCGCGTTTTGGGATGCATACGGATTGCTCGGATGATCGTCCGATATATACAAATGAATAGGAAAATTTTTGAATTCCCTTGTAAAATAATTAGAAAATTTCTTAGGGTACTCTTTTTTTCCGTAAAATATTCGTAGGTTTTCATAGGACTTGTGGGGAAATACCCATTACTCGTTATTTTCATGAGGACTTTTTTGAACGCGATCGATCCGGAATATTTATGTGATGGGAATCTGGAGTTCATCTCTTCGGCCGTAATTATCCAATAGCTGAACTGATTTCAACCAAATTTGAACCCAGTCTGAAGGGATATGGAGACTCATCTGCATGTGCAAATTTCTCGAGAATATGCAGATTTATGCCGATGTTGCATTTCACCATCACAGATGCCCTAACACGTCCTGTCCTGACATCATTAGACCCCTCTCTGCAAGGAGACTCTAATAATGCAAGTTTCGACTCAAAATGCCTCATGGATTAAAAAATTACGAGAGGTGAAATTTTCACATACACGGTGACCTAACTATTAAAATTTTGAAGGTTCTACTGGGTCCATTCGATGAAGAAATATATAACTTGTACGACATACAACTTGCCTAGGCGATTTATACTGAAATCAGGAAATTGCATTCGGTAGCGAGAAAGACAGATAGTCATAGTTTGAAGCCCCATAAATCCTCGGGATTTGGTTGGAGGTGAACGGGAATGATCTGCAGCATCCATTATTACGTGTCTTTTCGAATGGCATATGGAATTCCTGGGTGACGTGTTGAGAATCTCGGGAATTGAGTCGGGCAACGAGAGGGTACGTAAAAGTGACCGTAAGTAAATCCATATATCGCCAATATATGAACCACTTCAGCTTGAATTCAGTTTATTGAGTTAGGCTTTCAATGCTTTATAGAATGGTATATAAAGCGTTGAAATCGATGGGGACCGGTGAACCCTAATTCCATCGGTCGAGAATCCTGAAATCTCGACTTTCGCGATTTTTGAGGGTTTCCGGTCTCGGCTCATCGTTGAACTAGGCGTATGCGCCTTTCGTATGGCGAGACAATTCGCCAAGCTCTCTTCAACTATTATTAAAATAGATGGCTACGAGAAGCAGTAGTCCTCGATCGCGATTCCTTTTCAGTTCGCTGGCTGCTCTTTTCTGAGTATCGAGGGCAGTCGTCGAGTTTTTCTTAGCAAATTTTGGATCATTTTGGTATGTTTGTGCGGAGCCGAGATGCGGTAGTAGGGGAAATTTTTTGAGAAAATTTGTTTGTCACCGATTCTGATGAATCTCATACCAAACGGTAGAACTCAATGAGGCTGATCATAGATATAAGCAAATTGGATAGCTGTTTTGCGAAACTGAGGAAATTTCTGTACAAATATATTCAGTGGGTATTTGCGGGGCCGTATCTCGGAAACGGGTGAAGCGAAAAAACTGAGAAGTTATGTGGGGTGCACTTTTTGCGCTGAACGTATGGCCACAACATGGTGGGTCTGCGCAAGCGCTGAGAGTGGAGGGCAGTGGGTAGCACTCTCCGATTACTTTTGCTGTGTAAGTGGGAAGAGTGTGCATTGTTTTTGAGGCTTCCGATTTACGGGGTAACTAATAGGTTTTGTCAGATAAGTTTAATTTTATTGCATAACTCCATTTATCCAAAAATATCATCCTCACCAAGATATTCCGTTTGAGCTGCTGCATCGAAAGCAGTTTTAAGTGTTTTTATTCGATTCACTGAGGAATATGCCGCACTATTTAATATCTTTTGTAAACCGAAGGATCATTGGTCACCTTGGGATTTTACATTGTGGTCATCGAGTTGTCTCTGGTGCTTTCTCATGTTAGAAATTAATGTTGCGTTAAAAAATCGAAATAGGCATAATTTTTATTTTGTTAAGCGAAGCAAGTCTCCCTAAAGAGTTTAATTGCAGGCGTGTACGTTATGGAAAACCTTCTACTGACGCTACTCATCCGAATTGAAGCTATTCTCGACTGTATTCCAATTCTGAAGTTCTCTTCGTCTAAAGATTTTAGTGAGATATGCAAATTTGGTGATGTGGTGTTCTGTTGTGATTGATTGCTTACATAATGATGCACATATAAGCCCCACTTCAATGAGCTAGTTTGCATGACGAGATATATCACTGCTTGCATTGCTTCTTGCTTCCGATCGGTGTTTTTATATACTTATATGTGTGTACTATTTCTGAATCTTTTCTTTCATGAATGCATCGCCTTAAAATGTATAACCAAACATAAACAAGTTGTTTCTCTTAAAATGAAATGATAGGCTTCACAAAATGCCATATCCAGCAAATCGAGAAAAAAGAAGATTCACTGAGACATATCGAATCGAACAATACGGCATAAAAAATACTCCGCCATGGAGTCGGAGTCAATTACTAAGCAACTCGGAGCAGATCATTAAAGCCGTGAAAATTATTGAATTATTGCGGTGCGTGAGCCGTGCAAAGCCACCCAGCAATGAGCTGCAGTTATTGAGGCATTTGAGGCGAGAGATATCGACCTTTGCCAGCAACGATACCATCAAAGAGTTAGACACGATAGCGTCGGTTGTGCTATTATTTGTAGTTATGTCATTATATGAGAACTTAACGGCATATAACACTACCAAACTGTTATGCTCTTCGCTATCTAACGTCTTATCGCAAGAATTCTTTAGTTGGCGGATAGTTTAAAATATGACGCATGTTATAATTATTGTTAAAATTATCGTGGTTAAACATCGCAGAAAGTTAGTTGCATTGATAGATGATTTTATAGACAAATTAGGGGATCGCATAACGTTACAAATAAGGCGACTCATATCTTCGAGATTTGCATAAAAATTTATGCACATTTCACCTCAACTAGAAAATATGTGCAACTCACAGCCCCTTTGAAAAGTTGACGCTTCGATCGTCATACCTCCTTCGTTCCCTTTGTCATGATTCCCTACGATTACTTCTATTATGCTTAGGTAATGCGCTCATTGTATTCACTGTTTTCATAATTCACATAAATGAAGCTATGTTGTATAAGGGGGTCCGTAGCTCAGTCGTAGAGTCTTCACCTTTTAAGCGAAGAGACCCGGGTTATTCCCGACTGATCTTCCAGCGGATCGCCAGAAGGTTGACCACCAGGCGTTCCAAAAATTGGTCAAAACAGCCGTATATGGTTGTCAGCTGCATTGGCACGGGAATCGATGAAACTACAGCTGTCTTTGTATCTTTGTCTGTCTTATAAAATAATGAAAGTCCAGGAAATTTCTAGCCTGCTTAATTACAGTTGCGAAAGAACAACATCAAATAAAAGTGTATTTATATAGGAAAGCGCGCATCTGAATGATTATACACCTCTATCCACCTATAAGTAACCGCAAAAGCTGTATTTCGACTTCTTATGAATAATATTTTAACACACACTTAGTTGAACATAATAATATTCCATAACACTAACTCATGCTATCGCTCATTCCATTCGAATTGTTTCCACATGCTAAAACGCAGATAGACCACGCTTAAACAAATAACGTTGCTCAACGAGAAATTACAACGAAACATCTTCGAATCGTGAGGAAAGCGTATTGGCGATTGTGCTTACCTTAAAGGAGGCTTCGAAAAAATATATATATATGTATATATGTATATATATATGTATATATATATATATATATATATATATATATATATATATTTTTATATTTATATACATACACATATATATTTACATATACATATACATTTATATATATATGAAAAATATATATACCTCGATGAATTACTTCAGATAATACAGATAACAGAAACTTCAAGTGGAAACGAAAACTGCTGATAATAAACGATTAACAAATCACCCACTTGAAATGCACATCATAAATCACATAAGCAAACACTGCTTGCAGCTGCTGGCGAACGACATCGATATATTGGTGGAATTGTATATAAGGCATCGCTAGTAGGGATCTATAGAGGATAGCTACCGAGCAAATAAGAAAACGCTGATCACTGACAGGAGTTTGTGGCATTAAGTGGTATTGCATCGTTAGTCTGATCTCATTCGTCAGCTAGCGCCAACAGCGTTTCTCCTCTCAAGTGAAATAATATCAAGAGACCATTCGATAACGACCCGAATATTGGAACACCGATTAATGAGCACAAAGGTTAAAGGATATAAAAGCAGAAAGGCCAAAGAATATAATTCATATAGATGAATGGCCTAATATAGATAAAAGAAAAGTTCTGGATATGTGCATTACGCATGGAAACCTTTGGTCTCAGAATTTACTCAGAAACTGTGAGGGAGGTGTCGACATTTTGAGCACAAAGGCATTCCTGGCCATAATCGCTTCCACTGTCTTCAACACAACTAACGGCATGCTCCCTGAATAGGTGAACAACTCTTAGAACCACTGACATATAAATCGCACCGACTTCCCCCCCCCCCCCCTTCTATGAATTCCTGGTCCAGTATTCTCCCCCCCCCCCCCCCTCTCCCCTATGGAAAACAACATATGACGGAAATCTGAGACCGATTCCCGCGTGGCTCTACAGATAATATACATGAGTATATGAAGATGGATATACATGGATATATGAAGATGGATATACATGAGCATATGAAGATTGATATACATGAGTATATGAAGATGAAGCACAGATGGCGCGAAGCAATCCTTTAAACAAGTGAAGCCAAAAATGAATTCAGTGTTCGATCCCTGCATGTCCGGTAGCCCCTCTCCACAGCTTAAATGTTGATGAAGACCCGGTACTGAAGGCTAGGATCTCTAGCTGGGACGAAAGGATGCACAAGCCGAAAATTCTGAAAAGAAACCCTGAAGCAATTGAGGGAAACAAAATATCATAGTAGCAACAGCCGATACAAAAGCAGAAAGGTCTCAACTAAAGCCTTCTAGGCAGACTCAGAATAACGGATCGGAAACTTGGAACTTCAAGTCACTTTTTCCTCAATTTTTTCTAAGATTTCTGTCTCTTCTTATTCATGCAAAACATTCAGTTGCTTTTTATGGCTCAAAACAGTGACTGCTTGAACCCTCCGGAAATTTCGAAGCATGAAATACTTCATTTTCCCAACCGATTGCTCTTATATGATCCACATCGAGCAACGAAAGGAATTTAAATCGAGTAGTGCCCATTGAACAAAATGTTGCGAAAAAGAAAAAAATCAGCGACCCATCCTTAAAAGTCTGCTTAAAAGTTAGTTGAAGACAATACGAAGCTGAGATAAGAATGACGATGTAATTAATAACTGCAATAGAAGTCGCTTTCCAAATCCAGTTCATAGCATATACCATAGAATCCATTAGACATAGCCATGCAGTCACTGCTTACCAAACCCAAGGTTTCCTGAAAAATAAGCAAAACTTATGCCTATCCACATCACGAAACCGATAAAAAGACATAGCCATGAGTTCAACGACATACTAACTTCCCGTTCTCACACACCGTTTAAACAGTTAAAGCGAGAAGGGAAGCATAGGACGTGACCGAAATCTGAGAGAAAGTGGAACTGAACAGGCTTCACTAAATGCCTCGACCAAAGCAAGGAATACCCGAATACCCGAAAGCAAGGAATATAAAACTTCGCACCAAGAAATCCGTACACAGCAAAGTGGCATCCTTCGCAATGAAACGTTGGAGAACGACGGAGAAGTGAAGGCTTTGGGCGAATGTAAAGGAAAAGAAGAGGGAGCTTGGAATGGGTATATGACAGAACAGAGGCAGAAAAGGACTGATATGAGCCGGAAAGTAATAAAAGTAGACTGAAAAATGACAAAAGAAAAACGATTAGGCCTGGTAAGTCTTTTGTCGAATTGTCGAAAGCAAAATTGACGGACATTAGAATCCTAAAAAACGCATAAAAATTATCGCAACTAAACTTTAAATGCTCTCATTTTCAAGTTTATATCCGGAAGTGCTCTCCTAGCACTCACCTCACTCATTTTCATCTTCATTGCTCAAGCTGATCTTTCGCATAGAACTTTCCATTCTCCACAAATACCTTCCTATGTACTACCGAACCTGCAACTTAATCGCGCTATCCCTTTCCGCTTCCCACGAAAACAATATTTCTTGCGATCAGAATTCACCTGTTACCCCCTCCGAGGTCACAACAAACGATGCCATCTCTAATCAGAACCTGCTCGCAAGTATTATCAAATCACACCGTTCTACAAGTCTACCTCCCTCGCCAAAAACAGATGCCCAATTAAGTCGCCGGAAACCTTCAAAAACATAAGCACTCGGACTTCTTAATAAATGGATAACGTCGGCGTGAACAATATCGATCCGATCTCGCACCATTAACGTGCAAGCAATACGTATTTACACATCATACGCATCAAGACATTCCCCTTTTCACATAGAGAAACGTTTCAAACCCAAGATCTACCTCCTTCCGGGACTGGTGCACTAGTATTTGCCGAAATCCCATTCAAGGATGATGCATCAACCCCTTCATCTGCTGCATGACTTGGCTGCTCGACGTCGCGAACTTCCTCCATATCTTCGTTCATATCAGCACCACTACCAGCTTTATCTTTAACGACACCATCCGCCGAATCGTCCATGTGGACCGGGTGCATTGCCTAAAAAATATATATTCCTTCATATGTGCAAGCCAAACATCAAGACTAACATGTCATACGACGAATGCATTACGCTTATAAGTCGGCAATAAAAAATAAAATCAAACTCAAGCCTGCAACTGTGCATATTTCAAGCAAATCTCTAATTGTTTTTCAACCCCGTCTCCCGGCACAGATAAATATCTCTGCAAAAAATTTCAGATCATTTACCTGCGCAATACCCACACCATGCTTTATTTGTTGTCATAACGCATTTAAATCAATTGATTTCTTCAGCTCCTCAATTTGTTCGTTTTCGTCTTTCTCGTTGTTTGATCGCACAACATTCTCCATCATTCGCTGTTGTCTCAGCGATAACGTCGGGTCGTTAATAAGGATACCCTGCCTATGCATCTCATCCGACAGTGCGTTCATGAATTTGTCGCGATTGTACAGCATGTTATATGTGGTAACCTGAGGATGTTCACACAGTCACCAACTTTGTGCTCACATAACTAAACCAAAATCAAATCCTCGTAATTACATGACAAACGTTTTATTAAGCAAAGTTTTCCTCATCATATATCCGAACCCCCCCCCCCCTCCCTTTCCTCCCCCTTCCCCCCTCAGAAAGCGCATTCGGGTGAATACTAAGCCTTTTTACGTGATGCAAAAAAATTATGGTCTCATCTGAAATACTCTGCTGGGATGAAGCAGGCAAAGGAGAGGAAGAAGGCGCAGATGAATGGACAAGGAGGAAGCAATGCTTCCAGGCTGAGTTATTAGCAAGCAAAAGTGGTTCAAAAATTAAAAATGGAAGCAAGTTTTAATCCTCTTCAATGGTCCCCTTTCTCTTCGAAAACGTCTTGCATAAATACTACAATAATGAATTTTCTTTTATTCCTCTCCAATATTGAAGTTTCTTTTCTTGACTCCTACACCGCGCACATATCGTCCTCCACTCTCTATGCACCAATTTCCTCATCAGCTTTTTCCTTAATTTACTCATTCAATTACCATGTGCTTCAGCGATTTTTTTTCTTAACAAATTTTTTTCATTTCCTTCAACACACCTTGATATTCTGCTGAATCAGACCGTCGAGTGGTGACTTGAGGCAAAAATAAATGCAGTCCCCTTCCCCTCCCCCCCCCCCCCTCAATAAAAAAAAGCTCAGTGAAATCTCACGAATGCATCAATTGCCGTTCCACAGGTCAAATGAACCGGTTTCCTCCAATCATGTCTGTCGAACATACCATCTCGTGGCACCATACATTCCTTAAAGGGTGACGCTTTTCCTTTTCTGAAAATATACAGCTAATATGTACTTAGAAGCGAAAAACTCAATGAATGGCATAAAAGAGCATGTCTTTGAAGAAAAGCATAGAAGATGGGGGCTGAACCGGAGCAGTTATTCTTCCAACTCGCAAAAAAAAAACAAGAAAAAGAAAAAAAAACGAAAAAAAAAAACCAAAAACAAAAAACAGCTTTTCACATTTCTTTTTCCAAGTCGCGCCTTCAATTTTTTTCACATTTTTTCACTAAGGATTTTCACATTCCCAATTCGCACCTTCAATTCAGCTATTTCAGCAACTCCGTTCTCCAATTCCGCTAGACAAACGATGGAGAAACAGTGCGATATGACATGATAAGAACAATAAATCATTTGCGTGAAACACACTACGATCAGCGTACCCATAAATAAACCTGACTTCGACGGATCTGCTCTTGGAGCATCCGTATCATGAGGATAATCAACGCACAATCAACTCAGCTCAATATCAGCTATCATCGGTGAAATTTTCGAGCACATGTGTGCCGGAAAATCATTTTTCAGAAATTGAAAATGCTGACCTACATTTTTTTTCCAGAACCAATATTATCTTTTTAAGGGCTACACGTTTCGAAATCTTTCACTGGCTCAAACCTCAGGTTTGTTTCTGTCTTTTTTATTATCTGGGCATGTCAAGTGGACAGCAATCCAACCACATAACCAGTGCTTAATTTGCTGCTCACCGATTGCGGCTCCCTCCATCACACCATGCTTCAACGCGGTCAACTGATATGGCACAAGACTTACGTATGGCACACAAGCGTGGGCATCACGTAGACTGGGCTTATTTATATTGGACAATTCATCAACGTTTGGAAATTATTTTTCCTTATTCTACCTAAAAATACGACTTGAATGCTACGGAATGAAGTTAAAACTTCTTTGATAACCAAGCACTTTTAAAAAATCACCTTTAGAAAGAAAGAAAAAAAAAACATTACTTGAGAGGTGCACCATGATATGCAGCACCTTTTCTCATCGCCTTGTATTTTGTCGCATTCTTTTCGCATTTCTGCAATTCATTGCTTTACACAATGTCATTATCAACTATAACACTGTCTTCTTCAACGTAACACACACTCAAGGCAACATTTCAGATCAGTGCACCTACTGGATCTGACGTTGCAATAGCGTATACAAAAACTCAAACAAAACGAGGTGCGTCCAAAGACTGCAACTATTCTTACACCTCATTTAGCAGCAGGACTCCTAAATTACTCGATTTCATCTGCTGTGAGATACAGCTATTAAGTTCATTATCCTCTACTGACCGCGTTTATTGAACAGATGGACCCCGTCAACGATGCAGCATATTCCAATTCATATTCTCCCTCCCC
>JAARMF010002197.1:0-10730 GCA_022844705.1 Toxascaris leonina
AACGAACCTTTGGCCGTGGTGGCCTAAAAAATAATTAGGGAGTGTGGAAGAGGGGGAAAAGGGAAGAGAGAGGGATTCATAACATTTTTTACATTCATCTAGATATGCTTTCCTTATGGTGGAATCTCAGTAGTACACATCAGCCGTATCGGTTCATTTTTCCTAAAACTTTTGCTTGGCCTTTAACCTTTGACCAATTGCTTAGCCGCTATAACACCATTTATCGACCACTGCATCTCCTTTAGAATAACTTCGATGCATTTATCTTGCTGCAATACTTTATTGTTTCATTTTTTTCTCGCTCACTTTATTAGTTTTTATCATTGTATCTTAATATTCGCTACAAAAAATCCACAGTGATTGACCTTTGACCCTGAAAATTAATTTCATCATCTCATTTTATCAGACCAATATTTAAATGAGCAAAGCATACTTAATTTTGTTTGTATGTTTATCGACGAAACGATGTGCGATGCCTAAATCAAACACGTAAATGACGTCATCTTTATCACCAGTTCCAATTGCGAAATTCTGTGGTTTAATATCTCGATGAATGAATCCCACCAGATGTAGATCCCAAATTCCTTGAAGTGTTTGTTGACTAATTCGCATCGCAGTCGGCCTCCTGTAGAGTTAAAATGCATCGAGACTGGGTCAACTTTTTCAGGTGGTAAGATGCAGTAAGGTGGGGCGTACTACTAGCGGAGAGGGAGGTGAGTAGACGGGTGAGGGAGGAGGAAGGATGTAGGGGAGGGTGGAGGTGAGCATTATATACCCGTTTCAGTGAAACAGTTCTTATAAGGTTACGAAGAGAAAAGTTAGCGTTGTGCTAGATGGGTTTCGTAGAGCTGAATGATACATCCTCATTCGCTTTTCTTATGCTCAATTTACGTATGATTATTGCTGATTCGTAAGAACATAAGAAAACGTATTGTAACTATTGATGCGAGTGCGGAAATATTGAGATGGAATAAAATTAAGCTCACTCTAATATTATTTCGTTGGTGTTTAAATTAAACTACGGAAATGATTCAAACGTTGCGTGAACATTTTGCCTAATGATTCATTAAATGTAATGCAAATTTTCTTGCGAATATTGCATTTCTCTTGCGAATATTGCATATAACTTGCGTAAAGCATCAATTGAGTCATCAATCTGCAAGAAAATTTTTCAACTAACGTAAAATCAGTGCAGAGAATATGCCTTCTCAAATCCTCAATACTCGGTCCAAGTAGTTGCATAACGATCAGCTTGAACGTATCGGTTTGTCCTTTATCAAATAATTGCACAAAATGTTTCTTTCTTTCAGGTTCATTGACTAATGTGAATGCGATCATTACAGCAACTTCAATCTGCAAATATATGTCGCTTAAATTTTTTGAGCATTTTAGCTAAATAATATGGATGTTAGCTTCGGCGATTAGCATTTGAATGGGAACGATGCTTTTGGAGATTTTTCACTAAATTAACAGATGATAGGCTCGTGCAGTTATTGAACTAACCAACTTTCAATCAAGTATTTTCATAGATGGAGATGAAGAGAGGTGGAAAAGGGGATGGGGGAAAGATCTTTCAAGAAGTCTAGAGATTTTTTCGTGCCGAGAAAGTGGCGGTTGCAAATTGCAACTAAGAACTCTAAAATGCTTTCAATGCAAAATGAATTGCTGGGAATTAATTACGCAATTAAAAATTTCTCGAAGTCTCTCAGGATAGTTGAGTTCAAATCTCTCATCCATCTCTCCTTTCAAACTCTCTCTCTCCCTCCCTCTCTCGCTTACAGGAGATAGGATTCATCAAAGGAATCCCTTACAATCATAGTAAATAACTTTATGCTCGATGATATTCAACTACTAGTGCCTTGTAGCGGCGTCGTATTTGAGCACTCTAACTGGGCGGTGCCGCCCGCCTTTCGTCAGTGACGTTGGGCTGGGACTAGAACTGCTAAAAGCGCCCTTCGTTGGGTCCGCTTGGGTCAGGTGATCCAGATGACGGAAGGTACACGTCATGGTCTGCTTAGCCAGGCGGCGATATGTCATCGTTAGGCTATAACCACACGATATTGTGTGAAATGTCATCGTGGAGTTGTCTACTGAAGCATGGACAACATGCTGGTTATCGATTTCTAAGGTCGAAGGTCAAAGGATATTGGGCTTTTGAAGGCGCATAAAATAATTTGAATATTTCAACCTTGAGTCGATCGATCTTTTTACCATTGAATTCGTTTAATTCCGTCTTTATTGCATAATATTCGGTAGTGCCGATCTTTTTGGCTTTATATACATCACCAAAACCACCAGATCCTAGCAATTGTTGCACTACATATCTGCAATATTGGCGCCACATCTTCAGTGCAAATATGACAATGAATCTTGCAAAAATTGCATTTTACATTATTACTCATAAAATTGAATATATTACGTTTATTATAATTATAACAAATTGTTATAATTATTATTATAATAATTGTTATAATTATTGTTGTTCCAGCTTAGATGGCAATTTGGTGATTTAAAGAAATTTTAGAGTGCCTAGCTAGCTACAGATGCACAATAGTGCAAACATTAACACTCGTTGTACAGCATCATTTCCTCGGGAAAAGACGGAGGAGTGGTCAGGATCGGAAAGAGTCTTCCTTTCGAACTCGAAATTGAGAAGGAAAAGGATTTCTTATGGTGGCGATTAAGTGTTCAACGAATCCTTTACAATAATATCTCTTACCTCCATCCTTTACAATAATATCTCAGCGTTCACTCACTCATTCTCTTAAAATACTATTGAAGAGCGATGCTAAACACAAATCCTCCGTTTATCATTTTCGATGATTTGCTGAGAAGATTTCCTCAATGAATTTGTAATATGTCGATAAGATGCCCTCTTTCTCCCGTTTTTTTCCTCTATCTTGTGAATAATATTTTCTTCATTTTCGATTTCATGTTGAGAATAATTTCTTAGCAAATGAATTACTTCCGAAAGATTACTTTTCGAGGATATATTTACCATCCAAATGAGCGATCATCGATCTAAGTGAGACAAATATCGAAGAAAATAAGTGAAAAAAGGCCGATTGGTGAAAAAATTCTGAATCCCAATCAAGGAATTCCATTCACGCCATGATACATGAATTAATTGAACTTGGGTATCGATTATGAGAAGTAAATTGAGCGATGATTTGTAAGTGATGGAATTTTTAAAGGGCGAAATAGAGAGCTTGCATGGAATTTTTAAAGGGCGAAAAATTGCAAATGTCACCGATCTCAGCCTATAACATGATACACATTCACAATTTTATTGATGGTTCCATTTGCCTTCCACAAGTTTTATTATATAAATGATATAAATAAATTCAAATTCAACGACTATGATTTGAAAATTAAGGATGTCCAACTAGTTTAGAATGCTTGACGGCTAGATGCCAATGCTCACAGAAAGGAAGTGTGGAATATGCGAGAACGCCTAATTAACGAGTCGTTGCTGTGCTTGGTGTTTCCGTTTTTCATATTGAAAGAAAAAACTTAATTATAATTGTTTGATAAGCTGAAACAAGGCGAGCTGAGCCAGAAATTTTTTTCTTGAGGTATTGTTCACCAGTTTTTGCTCATTCCCTTTCCCCTTCGTTCAAATTTGACAAAGTCTTTACTCGTATATACTAAGACGATTCAACCCAATTTATCGCAACTTTGGTTCAGCTCAAAAATTTCAACTGCAATTATTCAATTAATTTCCGCTTTGTTCTAATCAAGCGATAAATTTTACAATAATTCATATATTAATATTTCATTAATAATGCACATTTTGTGAATTGTGTTATATAAGGGAAGCAATTTTATTTCCGCGGAAATTTCACCACAACTATACCGTTAAGAGAGATCCATTTATTGAGATTGAGTGAATGGAGTGAAATATTTGCTAAATATTTCGGCTGTTCGAAAATCCCGAAAAATAACCAATTATAAAGATTAGATACCACTCATTTTCGACAATAATTCCATCAGAAAGAATTGCCTATGTTCACTACTTCTTTTATTTTACTCTTTTCTCATCTCTTCAGTCCTTATCGAGTAGTTAGCGTTCTCGATTATCTTGTTCGGGTTGATTTCCTTCTTAAGGGACCTTTTTGGAGTGGCATGAATTAAAGTTTTCATAAGCCTTTTGCTTCTTCTGTTGGGAAAATGTGTTGGAGTCGATTTCTTGACTTCTATTGGAGCCCGGAGCTTATTTTCTTATAGTAGCAGTTGAGAAATAAGTGTTAAAGCGTATAGAATTTTAGTCGATCTGTTTGAAAAAAAAAGTTTTTGGTGCATAAATACTTACTTGCCATCGTTACAGCGTATTTCGGTACCTTCGGTTAATTTTGGTCGATCTTTTTTGCTGAGTTTCTTATGTTGTTTCTTTTTCTCACCACTTTTTTGATCCTATAAAGTATATCGTCGAAATGCTTCTCGAAAAAGCTTGCGGAATTTTTGGCGAAAAAGAAATCTCTTCCATGAAGAGAGGAAGAAGGTCGCAAGGAAAAGCCGAAAGCATAATAAGAGCATTTGCGAAAGCCTATATAGTTAGAATCGCTTCTCGTTTAGAAGTTGGCCTAAACTCATCCATCAAGAGTCTATGATGGTTTTTTCTCGAGATAGAGATATGGAGAGTGGCCTTTCTTTTTTTTTTTTTTATGGATACGACGGTCAACACTTCATTTCTTTCATTTCGCTGAAACTCTGATTTCTGAAAAGAAGTTGGCTGTTTGAACGAAAAGAAAGACACAAATTGCTACAAGATATCAGACTAGTTCAGTTGATATCCACTCTTCGAATTCGAAGTTTTGTACGCGAGAGACGCTTCAAGAACTCAGGCATAGATATGGGTCTCATCTCTAGCCATCTACTCATACCTCCCTTCCTACTCCCTCTACTGTCGCCGTCCACTGTCGTCTTATCTAGATCATTGAGTACTTGAGGAGAGAGGAAAATTTTTCTCGTGAACGCATATACGATCACCTATTTTTGCACTATCACATCGAACACATTGTGAGTCATAAAGAGGATTTAGCAAATACAGCGCAAGAGATGCAGCTCTATTGTTTAATGCCGAAATAGCTTTCAGCGTAAGCAAGATAATATCAACAACAAACTTTTTCTTCTTGTGACACTTTCAATGGTCCTTTCGGATGTGAACTATGTTTCGCTCCAAGTGATTTCTCTTTAGCTGTCTCGATTTCATCCTTTAAAGTGTGTGTTTTTTCTGTAAAACCGATAAAAATTAGTAGTTGAATATGTATAAATATATTTTCAAGCATTAAAAGGTGGTGCTTGAAAATTTATCAGCCTATCATTGATAGAAATATTTTGCAAGACGACTAGAATAGGTGGGCCGCTGATCAAACAGCATTGCTTCTTCGACTTCAATAGCGTGAAATCGCTTGAGGGTATTAATTTTATAACCGATTTAATTGGATCATTTATCTCTGCGAGTCGGAAATGGTCGTTTCATTGAAGATAGGTAACGAATAGACTACTGTTATATAAGGCGATGATATCTTCCTGATGTATATGTGGATTCGACAGGTATTATGATGATACATGGTATCAATATGTCGAGTGAATTGCATTCATCATCACATATGCAATGGTTCTTTGCAAGACTGTTAACTTATTGCTGAGAGAGAGATAGGGAGAGATGCATCGTCGAGACAATTTAACTTATTCAGGATGAATTATCGAGGATGAATTATGCAATAAATGAGATTCTCTTACTTTCTGGAAGTTGTTTGATTTCGGATCATTTAAAGGTAATTACGATGGTTACATCGTAGACAGCTAGGCGATTAATTAATTCATCCGAGTTTCANATCTAGCACATCTAGCATAAGGGGATTTTATTTCATCTAAAATTCACTCAACTAATCTTCCTAAGAGCTTCTGAAGCTATCACGTAAATCAGGATGAGTTCAACGATAGCATATTATATATAGCATGACTTGTGTTATATATAACACATCGAGCATAAGAATATTTAAAAATATGAAACGATTAAAACGAACGTACTTCTTCGAAACTTCCGTGGTGTTCCTTTTCGACCACTCTGAACAAAAATATACTTTACGCTATGAATGATAGTTGTATTAATCACTAGAAAGATTCAAAATTGAATAGCTAACTCACATTTCCAGTTAGCCTATAGGTAGGCGATACGGATTAGAGTACTATCAATTGGATGATGTGCTAAGCACAAGTATACTCTTTCAGTTGGCTCATAAGTAGGCAATATCGGTTCCGGTACTGTTAATTCGACGATGCACTAAGCTCGTGTAGTGTCTATTTCAGGCCAATACAGCTAAGTGTATTAGCACTTTTTTGTATATGAGTTGCTGACCGCTTAGTCATCGGCTATTCAGCATTCATGAAATGATCGAATTAATTACTCGAAGCGAATTAATATTTTGCTGAAAGTTCCTACCAGCTGGAATTGGAAGAAGGATTAAGCGATTATAGATGATCGAAAACGTCAAATAAATTTCATCATTTTGAGGATCACCAATTTGAAGGCTTTCGATTGCGCGAAAACTCGCACGAAAACGAATGAAATCACTGGGAAATCAACCTTTTTCATTTGTGCTGAATCGTTTGAATTTTCGCCACTTCCATGTAATATTCTTCTAACCGCCGACATACGTGACGAACCACCTCGAGAATAACTTTTACTTGGTGCCATTCGAGGAATGAACGCCGAAAAAAAAATGCGCATTTTAAGGCATTAGGGATATCGAAAAGAAATTATAACGAAAACANCTCTAACGAAAACGGTCAACAACTAAGCCAATGACATAAATTTTGGCAAATCTCGGTTGCATTCAAAAGGCTGTCGATTCAAACGCTCAAAATTATCTTAACACCTTATAGAAATCGCCTTATTTCCTTTTGAATTAATCTCGAGAAGAAACGATGTCTTACGTTTAGGATAGAAGATTTCGAAAGTATATAAGTTCGAAGTTTCAACTTACCGTTTAAGAATTTACAGCTGTCAAGATCTATATGGGAAATAAATCACTTCGTCAAATGAAACAACCGTCTTCCACGAATATAAAAATGAATATGAGATACGATCGATTCGCTTATCAAAATGTTGGAAATTTATTTGAATTTTGCGGATTTTTTCCACATATGAGTGCGGCAAGGTTAAGTACCCAAAATTTTTCGCCTCATAGCTCAACCGAATCGGATAGGGGAGGAGTGCAAAGATATAAATATAAATATGAATATAAATATAAATATAAATATAAATATAAATATAAATATAAATATAAATATAAATATAAATATAAATATAAATATAAATATAAATATAAATATAAATATAAATATAAATATAAATATAAATATAAATATAAATATAAATATAAATATAAATATAAATATAAATATAAATATAAATATAAATATAAATATAAATATAAATATAAATATAAATATAAATATAAATATAAATATAAATATAAATATAAATATAAATATAAATATAAATATAAATATAAATATAAATATAAATATAAATATAAATATAAATATAAATATAAATATAAATATAAATATAAATATAAATATAAATATAAATATAAATATAAATATAAATATAAATATAAATATAAATATAAATATAAATATAAATATAAATATAAATATAAATATAAATATAAATATAAATATAAATATAAATATAAATATAAATATAAATATAAATATAAATATAAATATAAATATAAATATAAATATAAATATATATTCAAAAATATGAAAAGTCAAGAAAGAGTGGATAGAGAACAAATAGAACAAATAATGTTCACCTTGAGGTGGCGGTGGCTGATCGCTGGACTTGAATTCGCGACCTATCCATATGCGCGATTTTTAACACGGCAGTCGTTTGTTTAGAAATGAACGCCTCATTTGCATTAATGCTTGCGGATATGCATATGCTCCAAGATGTCATGACCGATGACCGATGACGAGGTCTTGGTGCAGTGGCAGTGATGCAGGTTTGAATTGCGTAGGTCGATGGTTCAATCTCGTTTCATCGCACACCAGCTCCGCGTCGAACGACGTGTCGATAGAGCGGCGTTTCATAGTGCGTATATTAGCGGGTATAGCAACTGGCGTTCATGTCGTTATAATGAATGCCATACAAAAGTTCCTGCACAGTTCGCTTTTTGCTTTGCTTCCCAGTATGTATTAAACGATGGCGGTGTGGATTGACGACTTTGAAGCAACAAGGTGGCGCAAGTGTCGGCTGTATAAAAAGTGGTGTTACTGGTTGTTTGGTGGCAGCGATCGGAAACTTTGGCCGAACTCGGTGGTCCGTCATTCAAAGGTGAAATCTTGGCATCACTAATGGATAGGAAATCCATGGTTCTTTGGCTACGAGAATGGACGAAGTCGTGACCCTTTTATGCAAGAAAAGGAGCCTTAATCTTCAACGCACAAAGGTGATACTTGGTTCCATTTCAATGGCCCTATGTAAATAGTAATGTCTACGTTTTATCTCTTTGTTTTACCTCTAATTCAGATGTAAGATGAACTTTTTGTATGCGAATGAGTGCACAGAGAGTATTTTATTCGTTATTAAGCAAAAATCTTGTTCATTTTCGCACGGACATATGCGCCATCAGTGGTTTACTTCTGATAAAGCTGAAATTTGATACTTTTTCACGTGGACAAATGCGCCATACCTTTATGCTCCTCATCAGTCGAACGATTGATCCTTTATGGTGTAAACGAATACGCCATAATTNATTAAGGATCGAATGGATTTAATCATTATAGTATTTTCATAAAAATTGAGTGAAAGAAATTAATTATTTTTTTATAGGGTGCCTAGAATTTGTGCAAGTCAATTTTTTTCTGTTTGCATATTTTGTATATTTCTATGTGTTTTACATATATTTTTTTTAATATATTAATAAAAGTTTCAGTGGGTTCGGTAATACGCGATTATGAGCTTGTAAATTGACGTTCTCACATTATAAATACCAGTCTTAGGAAGCTATTTTTTAATAATCTTTTGAATAATTTCTATTTTCGTTGTCTCTTCAAAAAAAAAACTTCCAAATAGGAAAATTGAAAGATTCCACTCAAATATATATATATATATATATATATATATATATATATATATATNATCAGTGGTTTACTTCTGATGAAGCTGAAATTTGATACTTTTTCACGTGGACAAATGCGCCATACCTTTATGCTCCTCATCAGTCGAACGATTGATCCTTTATGGTGTAAACGAATACGCCATAATTATGTCTTTTTAAGAAAGGACCATATCGATATCTAATCATCAACGACCCTTTTAACCTGATCTCGTTGGCAATTTATAGCATTTGAAGCGATCCTACGCAATTGCACAACGAATTCTCCTTCAATGAACAAGCTAGCAAATGCTTATAATCGAGATGAATCACTCATATTGTCAAATCTCTTTTGATAATATTGGATATTAATGAGAAAATAACTCTTAAAGCATTTAAGTCTCCACAAGTAGCTCTATAGGAATTTTCATGAAATATTTCCAAATTTTCGGACCCATAGTATCGAATGTATTGATTTTAAAGATATTTTCTATAAGAAATTANTTTTCACTAAGCTTGATCACCGACGGAAGTAAAATCGATGATGCATCTTTCAAAATACGATCTGTAGTGATCTATCTTCTACTTCGTAGACCCATTCTAAACATTATAGCATTATCATTGAGTGGATTGAGAAAGAATACAGATACGCTTGATTCATTTGTTGATCTCTTTTAGTTGTTTTTTTTCGGGCTTTTTGCATAGGCGTTGAAATATGTTGAAAGATTTGTGCAAATACCGTCGTTAATAAAATCTCACTAATTATATCGTCCAAAATATTATTGGAATTAATAAAAGAAGAAGTACGAGGAAGAAGAAGTAGAAGTATTTTTGTGAGTGTTCGATTGAATGATCGAATAAATATAATCATTGTCTTATTGTTGCTTGAATAATAATGAAACCGGTCGGTTTCGTTGTTGAAATTACGAAAGACATTTGTCGAATGTTTTGAAATTCGCATGCAAAAAACTTAGTTGGAAATGATAGAGTACAACAGGAAATGGCAAATATAAAAAACATTGTGGCCGGTAGGTTCTGATGAAAATTAGCATAAACGGTCGGCTGCGAACGACAACAAAGAATATCGCAAACGCAAAGACAATCTTTAAGCTATTAACTTACATGAAGGAGCAAGCACTCGATGCTGAGAGATTCGGTGGCTCAAGGATGGAGCTTTTTGGTCTTCGAGATGGTCAATAAGTTTTTTCGTGTGGTCATCGAGTTTTGAGGTGGTCGGCCAAGAGATATGGAGCCGCTGGAGCACAACCTATAAACATTTTCGAAAGTTCACTTCTACAACCGTCCGACACAGGTTGAACACAGGTAAAAATTACGCAGAAGTGGAACATTTCAGGAATTGAAAAGGACCAGCAATATACCATGAGTGTGAGCGACGGTGTTGTGGGGGGGGGGGGGGGAAAGAGAAGGAGAAGTTAAGAGGAGAGTGGAATAAATAAATTAATATAAAGCTAACTATTATTTATTTGCCTCTCTGAATTCGCTGCATGTCTAGAAAAATTATTTCGTCGATTTTGACATATAGTATTTGCCACAAATATGACGTCATTCCTTTTCTTTTCCGTCCTCTTCGAAATTCAGCCTCCCCCCCCCCCC
>JAARMF010002198.1:0-10176 GCA_022844705.1 Toxascaris leonina
CACTTTTATTTCGATTCGAAAATGCGATTTATACCTTTTGAATAGACAATACGCACAACACTGACCTAGAGAAGCGGAACAAAAATGTACTGAAGGTGTGACGAAAGAAAAGAATTATGCGCGATAAAGTGCCACCCCATCTCGTATACGGTTGACAGTGATTGACCAGGAGATGAGGGAATGTCGAGACTGATCGGCGACTGCACAGATAAGATCGCTGACCATAACGCCAACGATAGTGAGCGATTTTGGGTGACGTTTAGCGATAGCGCATTTAGGCGGATTCGAAAGCCGACTTTGTAGTACCCGTTTTGTGACTCCGTTAAGCCGCAGTCGTAAAAGTAGCTTGGCGATCAAATATGATCACCGCCTAACTTCCGATCGCTTTCAAGCGATCCGTTCGCATTCACTTATTTACATCGAATGAAACCCTATAAGATCCTTATATTGCTCTAACATTGCAGAAAAAATCCTATAATGTGATTACGATTGTGCAAGAAATTGTGCAAGTCTCTATATTATTTGGATCCGTACCTTTGCTTTTGAGTTTTCTTAGAGCTAATAAATATGAATGATGCAGTTGCAAAGAGCGCCTTTCCTGTTAGCCTCTCCAACGAGCTCTTCCATTATTTCCTCGAATTGGGCAAAAATAACACAATTATGTAGACTGACTGAATTCCCTCCTCCAAAAGGGATTCAAACTGGAAGGATATCCGGACCTGAACTCTCTCACAGTCAGGCGCATAAACCTATCTGTGTACATCTCATCAAGCATAATAAAGCACTGTGGAAAATAACTTCAAATATGTTAACTCAAATATGGCTTATATACCTAATCGTGGAAAATGTCAATGCGAGTCATTGAACGCATTCTAGACATGATAATGCAAGTCGTATAGTGAATTCTTAAGACTCTTAGAAGTCGATAATCAGCGTGTTGCCCTTATTTCAACAAATATAAATATATGAAATAAAATATACAATTTTCTTCTCTAAAAGATATTAGATAAAGGAATAATACCGCATACAAATGATGAACTGAAAAAGAGCTGATGGGGCCAATTGGTTACTATTAGCATTGTCACTAGTTAACATAAGTTAGCTAGATCGTTTCTCCTACCACCCGCCCACATGAGATACGATGTACAGTTTGCAATAGTTTTGCATATTTCTTGTTGTTGACTTGGAATGGACGTTCGGAGACCATTAGGGAGCATTTTATGGAACGGTAAAGAATAATTCAGTGGGACGCTCAAGGTAAGATCGATCTCGATTAGATTTATTACACGAAATGAAGGTGATGGAATCTGAGAGGACATTGCAATATGCTTGATGATCTTCTATTATTGTATTCTCTCACGTTGAATGTGTGTAAAGAATAGGTGATATATTTAGAAGGTGGCATAATCAACAACGAAAGAGTCCAAACAAATGCAATGCTTCACTTTGACTGGTTAGAAAAAAGATAGAAGAAAGGTAGGCGACGTTTCGATGGCAACGCCACACCAACATCGCCAGGTGTACTTTCTTCAAGATAATAGTGTCACCCAGTGCTGTTCAATATATAAAGGGCGATTTATTGCGTATCTGCTGCTTTCGAGTGAAAATATCAAAGCGGTGAGGGGAACGCTAATGACCTTCGACTCAACGAGAATAAGATTATCGCAACACCGATCCACCACTCACTTTATTAGTGCCGTCTTCTAGAATGACTGTAAAAAGTTTTGTCGAAATAGAAGCGTGAACTTGCTATACCGATGATAGAAAGATAACACTGAGGATGGCAGTAGATAAGTATTCAAGGCCATCGTGACATTAGCGCCGTGACACATGAACAGCGTGGTTTCTTTTTTCAATTTCCGACAGTTTTCGTTGCAAGTACACATATGCAATAAACTACATAACGAATCTCTACGAGAAGAGGAAGTAGAAGCACTCTCTAGGAGAGGTTGTTTGCTAGTGACCTCACAACCTTTTCGAAGCAAATGTGCAATTTTGATGAATAGATAGAAAACTGGGATAACCTCCATAATATAACAAAATGAAAATTTGGCATATGCAAACTCGGAAGTCATTTGCTCAGGTTGTGCAAATGAAAGAAATTTCGATCGGTTGTCATCACTAGCACTACCTCACCGACGTCTCTGACCTTTTCAGGAGTGTGTCGATGTCCACTCTGTCCACATTTGATGGTTTTGAAACCCTTACGAGAAAACATTATTCGACTTTTATATTTTATACATCGTTTGAAGACTCTTGAAAAAGAAGCGCATAATTTCTTATACGGAAGCCTTCCTATCTGCATCAATTTTCTCAAATTCATGCGCATAGCTAGAGTGACATAATATCTCGAAGATGGAATCTTTTCGGGATGATAAATAAAGAGATAACACTGTTAACTAGAATGATAAAAAGGACAAAGGGGTGGAAAAATGTACAATATGGCACGATATGAAAAGCGTTTTTTTTTTTTGCATTCCAACTGAGAATATCAAATCTTTGTGCAAATATCAAAGCAACTAGAGAAGTCCACGAATGGAAACAGTGCGATAAATGCTTTTGCAGATACGCCCATTAGAGTAGCAACTAACGCAAACTGCCTGTGAATAATGAAACGAGTCAACAATGAATTTTTAGCGCTTCCATTGATCATGCATGCCTACTCTAAACCATTCGTTCTTTGTAACCCGACTATCTGCTGAATGAACGCAAAATTTTAATTGCCTGTATGTATGACTTAACAAGTTTTTAAGCTCTAACTTTAATATTTTGCTTGAANGTCATGCGCCTCTATGCCTACATTGTGGTTCCACCCGACTAGCGAAGCGCTTAAATAGTGAAATTTATTGCCTCGAAATCTGGAAAAAATTTAAAGTTTCCATTACCTTTTTGGGCTTCAAGACTTCTTCCACTTCAACTCATACTTCTACTGGACAACGAAACAAAATCACACCTTTCTAAGCATCGAACCTTACAGGTGTGAGAGGCGGTACTACATTTAGCGTTCGGATGTTTATTTTACTCGTTGTTGGTCGAATAAAAGAGAAATTCTTTTGGAAAGGACAGAAGTCTGCCTCTCCTCATCGTTCAAATAAAAGCCCGTTATTGCTTATTCATCTACAGCTTGACGGTTCTATCCACTTAATTTTCGCCAAATTTAAACTAATTAAGGTGATGATACCTTATCGCTACTTTTCTTTTCAATGCTCCCACTCACCGATCTTTTGACCTTGAGAACGAAACAAACTCTAAGCATATGCACATTAAATGATTGCCTTACATTATCGACGATTCGAATCTCTTTTAACGTTGTTTTTTTTTTCATCACATTAAACACTCACCACAACATTCATCGAAGAGTGAAATAGAAAAAAAAACGATGAGGAAAAAATGCGTAGTGATTCGTTTAACAAAAAAAATAAATCAAAATCATTCGCTAAAGAAAGAGAAAGAGAGTAAATGATTGAGATGAAGGTTAATACAAGACAGATAGAGAAAAAAAAAAGAGAGAACGAAACACATACCCCTAAATTATTAAAAAGAATATTGTAAAATTACGATTATATTTAAAGCGTAAAAATTACAATAAAATAATACATTGACGCTCATTAGCAGTCAATAAGTTGTGAAATGAGAAATTAGAAAGTGGCGACCTCTAAGCGATAAAACCCCCCAACAAAAGATCATTAGTCATGATTGTGTGGGGCTAAGTGATGATGAATAATATTTAATTTCAACTAGAAAAAACAAATAGAAGCGTCTATATGGGCGTCTATAAGGTAGCGGCTATCTCATGGCGGTAAATCAACGAAAACCTCTACGAGCGAATAAGACGATGAAGTAGCTAGATGCCTGTCGGCTATTCATCCCAAAACGCTCTATCCCATCGAAAAGTTTCCATTTGATTTCAAAGTTTGTAAAAAATGAATTCATATGCTGTGTAATAAATATTCAAAGTTGGCAAATTCTTTGCAAATTCTGCAATTCAAATTTGTACTAAATGATACTCATTTAAGCCATCAATATCAATATTTTCATTGAACACATTTGCAATCAATTGTAACAAGTGCGTTGAATAAATAAATTTTTTATCGTTACATAATTTTTGTAATATGAATGCGAAAATTATTTGCAAAATTGCATTAAAAGTTTGCATATACGAAGAAAACATTGTCGATTATTGTTTGCAAGAATTTAGAAATAAATCGAGAAATTTGGCAGCAATGAAGCTTGTAAAATATTCGCTCTTTGCAATTTAACCAACTCAACGACCCGTTATATAAGCATTCAAATAACAATAACAAAGCTTTATAATGTATTTGATTAAGGCCTCAAATGATAACTCACCTTCCTTCGAATAAACAAAAAAAAACGATTTTGAAAATTTGGCAGTATCCTAAAACCTTCTATCAAACAGCACTAAATCGAGCTTCAATTTGCTCGCCAATTTGAAATACCTGTGGACAGGTAAACATAAACGTATTCACAGACATATAAAGTACCGTTGGCTACAATTTAGGATATATGCAGTATTTCAGAACGCATTTTAGAATAAATTGAAATGAAAAGAAAAGAATACGATGAAATAAGCATTGCAGTGGAATCAATTAAATTTTGTGCGATTGACGATAACTGACAAAGATTATATGGGAAATAATCGCCAGAAATGAAATAAATTTGAAGGGAGCAAAGTTTCAATCTTCGCGGAAAAAAAAACTTTCGCAAAAAACTCGCGCAAACGTTGATTTTTTCCACTTTCACTTCAAATAATTGAACTCATTTATATTAATTGAATTGATAAAAAATTAAATTCACTCATATTATTTATAGGAAAAATTATGTAGGTATTTGTGATCGATAGTTATAATAGTGAAAGAGTCAACAAGGTAATCATTCGGTGATAGTTAACAACGAGAAAAGACAACTTTCTAGACGAAAGGAATGCGGTTCGATAGTCACCTCTTAAGAACTCATAGCAATGATGTTTATGTGTAAACGTTCGTCTAATTGCCGTGATGCGCTTTAAAACAATAGCATCATAGTGGTTAGTCGTGTGATCACAATGTCATCTCGAGGGTGCCTACCTCCGATCACCTCTCAACAACATCCCCCCTCCCCCCTTCAATAGCCTAATCCTTTACACTATCTATTCAACACCCCTATTAACGATTTGCTAATGCTTTACCACAATGATGTGATATATGCTTCTCGGTACCCTCACAAGAAAACCAACTAAAATTGATTTTCGAGTATTCCTCGGCAATGTGTGTGAAATGCCAATAAATAAACAACAGCAAATGACGGGAAAGAAAACAGTGAATGTATTCTAAAAAGAGATTTAAAAATTATAACAATACTTCAGATTTTTGGCACTACAAAAATTGAAGCCACATGATTACAAATGCTCACCGAAAAAAAAACGCATTAATCTCCTATACAACTTTACGGGAAAAAAAGTGGAATCTATCGATAAATGGAAATTTAATTAGGTAGAAATTTCAGATAACTAAAAATGTGGAGGGTCATTTTTTAACTTTTACAGGTAAAGTTCCGCATACCTTACAAAACGCTCAGATCTGTTTTAATTCCAGATAACAGTTATTTTTCAGAGAAAGGTGCAACATAAATCTCCTCAAACTTCTGAAAATAGATTCAATAAAAATTGCCACTTTTTCTACCATCAGAACTCATACCACAATTATCGAGATTATTGCTTAAAGTTTAAATAATACTATCTATCTTCAATAAAAGGTCTCTCTGCAAATTGTTGTGAAATTGGTTGATTAAAGACATTCACATAAACGAATTTGTCACGATACTTCACTCTACAGAAGTGATAAATAAAGGCAAGATAGGCATAGCATTCAACTTTATATGAATGATGCCATTGTTAACAATATGATTTAGGATTAACGAAATTGCTGGTTAGAATATTTGTTTAATTTGAGTTTTTAATTCTCAGTAATGAAAGATAGAAATGATATTAGTGCAAGCAAGAGAAATCAAAAATCTCTCAACAACAGATTTATAATTTTTTTCATAACTTTTGATCAAATTGCTGTGAAATTAAAATACTATTCAAATTCGATTAAAGAGTCTTGCAAAATATTCGTAAATCATCGCAAACTTCCTGAAAATGGATACAAATAAAATCAAAATTGCTCATTGGAGTCGAGAATCACATCGTACCTACCAGTGATAATCAATAGCAAAAAATGAAGTGATCACTAGAATATAAGACCGATGAAGAATTCCCGTCTAAATCCATCAACAAGTCCACACAAAAAGGGATGAATCTGTCTTCTCTGATTACTTCAAAACTCTATCTATCTGAAATAAGCAAAGGTGTAAATCGATTAGCCGAGATCGATTATGTCTAGTGATTCCATAAGAGCACAAGGTTTGAAGAAGTTGATAGGCATAGTCTAATGAACAACATCTACATATTTGTTGCACAGATTTAAAATAACAATATCCGTGTTCTTATTTTCTGCTCAAAATATCAACAGTGCTCATGTAAGCAACAGGTAGCATTGGGCATTTTGCAAGGTGTGCGGAACTTTACCTGCAAAACTTAATTTAGCATGATAAGTTTCCCACTCCTGCTATAAAATATTTAAGGTAATTAATTATAAACGTCCCAATAAGAATTAACCCCTCAAAGCCATTTTACATGCAAATCTCAAGTAACCAACAATAATTACCCCATCTTTGACCACTGTCCACTGCAACAATTTTGGAATTGTTGCGTTATCGGAAATTATTATGACCTCAGGTCATTCCACTGCAATCGTTTTTCTTTTTCTCGCAACATTACATCAAATTTAACGTATAAAACGGAAGAGAGAGCCAATCAAAAAGAAAAAGCAACCATACGATGTGAATGCACTAGGGTATTGATGTGTATGTGCCAAACTTAAAACGAGAACCGAATAGCGGCCGCACTTTTGCGTGTCGTTATCTTTTGGCGCTTGCTTCACTAATAGCATTCTCGGCTTCTATACATGCGAAAAGCATCATATTTCATGACGTACTTCAAATTGAACATAAAATTAAACGCAAATAATACAGCGCAAAATCATACAATAATATATCATCTCTCCCGAAAGTTGAGGATCGTTATAATGCTCACAAATAGTACGACGCATTAAATGGATAGGAAAGATGCAACGAACGTTGAGTGGGCAATACGCATCAACTGTCCGACATCTGCCCCAAAACACTGAAAAAACGATCGGTTGGTTGGTGCGCTAAATGAGCGTCGCTAATTTCGGAGAACTTTGCCAGACACACACATTCGTCGTTGTGATGAACAACGGAAGTGCAATAAACGACGCAATACCAACAGAGATTTCCTTTAGCAACGAAAGATGCCCACAAAAAGGACTACAACGCTGTGCAAAAATTTGCAATTGCAAGTGCAATTTTGCAAAATTGCGCGAATTTATTACAAATTTTGAAGGCTACGATTCGCTCTTATGCACTTAAGCAGAAAAACTTGAAATGCTTTTAGCGTTCAGGTAGCGGGCCAACTCTGTATGCATTTGCAGCACGCCATCTTTAAAGAGCACGATATCATTCCCAATCACAGGGCCACGTACGTATGTCTGCTGGGTATTTGTTCGATTAACAGGACTAGCAATATTTCTGCTGGTAATATTTATATCAGTTAGTCTGACGGATGCAATTGCGGAAATAGTCGGTACATACCATCGTTTGCTTTGAAAATAGATTTGCAAATCGTAGCTTAAGAATTGGCTCAAACAAAAGTAATGAATTTACTAGCAAATATTATTGCTGACAAATAAAGACTACATGAAATATTTGAATTATTTATGCAATAGACATTTAAGACGTTTACTTATCGCATAGGAAAAATGAATTCATTATAGATTTCCTAAGGAGGCGAGATTTATGAAAGGAATTCAAACAAATAAAATAAAATACACACTAATAGCCTTATAAATCAATAGCTTTCAACTTTAACGACTATGAGCTAAAGTATCGCCAATATATAGGTGTTCATCATTTGCCGGCTAACCACACTCGATATTTCTTCGCCGAAACAACTGAAAAATATTATATTAGAGGAGTGGAAATAGAAAGGAAATAACTCAACAAATTTGTTTTTAAATAATTCGCATTAAAACTGCTCTTTTTTTTCACTTCAGCTCTTACGAGACTGCAAATATTTCTGAAGTAATAGACTGATGGAGTGTGAAAATCCATTATCTACGCGAAATGGTTCATCATCCTAAAACGCCTCTCTTCGCACGAAACTAAGATGCCAAACTAAGTGCATCTGAAATTTTGCCAATAAGCATCAATTTCTAGCTGCCGATTCATTTATCAACTTAAGATGACCTTTGGCGAAGCGATCTGTTCTAAAGAACGGTACTATCAAAGAATCAACTGTTTAATGTTGACTGATCGATATATGCTCATCATTAAATGCTTAGAACTGCTATAATGACCGATGAATACAAACACTCTAAAGGTCATTTGTAATAGTTCAATCAATCAATTGATGTAAAGCCATAGAGAGTATCCTCTTTTTTTTAAAATATTCTCTCCGAAGATATCAATCCACATACGATCCTATCACATATATTTGCCAAAATATGACCTCAATCCGATCATGGCAAATGTGGACCACTTTCGAAGAAACTAATATTGCCTGAAGCAACATAGCTATAGCAGTATTTTTATGAATAAAAATAACTATGAAATAATTTGTCCATCACTTTCATATTTTCACGTTGCATCACGTCTAGTGGACTTCAAATTGTTGCCATAACTCAATTATCGGTTCACATTTTGCTTTAAATTGTTTACTTTATGGATCAGCACTTTAAATTATATGAGCCTCCTGCAGTGATGAGCAGAAGCTATAATAAGCTATAATAAGCGATACATTTCTTCTTAGATCAATTTGAGGAAGGCCGTTGAAAAGGTGACACCGAAGTTCAAAGATTTACAAAATATTTCTCAAGCAAAATTCGTGATTTCCCTCTTTTAACAGCTCAATCCTTCAAGTTATTTACATAAAAGTTTCATTCAACATCTTAACGTGCCATGAATCTGCTCAATTTTTTTTAGCGTTATTGAAGAACAGTTACGCCATTTTTCTGGTCAAGAATGCTCAAGACTTCTTTTTATATGCGAGTTTTATGGTGAGTTGCATAAGCTGGTTATTAGCATTATAGCATTATAACTGTTAAATTATAGCATTAACCATTGATTAGCATTATAACTGTTAAATAATTAACTGGTCGATAGCTGCGCTAACTGACTCCATAGATGTCTTCTCCTCTTTTAACAATCACACTTGTGTAATCGTTTCCTAACCGGAAACTGATTACTAAGAAAAACTCTAAAAGTTTTTCTTTTCACATCCACGAGCTTCTCAGAGCATTTCCGGAGTACCTCTACGAAAGTTCTACGACCGAATGTAAGAAGTTGAAGGATATAAGGAAAAATAAAAGTCATGAAGACGATTAAAACCATCGCAGCTATAGAGATGACCGTAGTTCGGTAGATGCTCGATTGCTCACTAAGGGCGCACCGTAGAGGTCGTCCATTCACGCATCATCTAATCGTATAATTACGTGTGACAGACTGCGAACATTTTCGAGACACTGAACAACATTATGCGATCACCCGCAATACATGAGCTATTGCAATCGCTTAACAGAACACTTATAATCGTATGTATCACCAATCTCGTATGGAGAAAATGCTTTGTGCTTGAGCATGGAAAGATATTTGCTGTCATCGCTCATCGAACTCTTCTCACTCATGGTTAAGACTCAAAACTGAGATAAATATGGCGTGTCATCTTTCCTTACACTGTTCTTTGCTCATTTCCTCTGCCATAGGGAAAGAAAGGAAAAGTTCTTTGAAAAGCAGAATAAAGACCAATTGCACTCTTAAATTATAGCAACTCACTCAGCTGCACTCTACCTTCGCAGCATCATCCATCTTATAATGAGTCTATTGTGTGCAAGTTTCGGCGAATTTTTGCAAAAAAAAAGAGAGAAAGAAAACAGTGAAAAAGGTTTCTGTGACTCTGACGTCATCAAACAGATAAGATCACGGTCACCTGTTGTACTGCTCTTACACTTAGTATATTAGTCGCCTGACATGATACTACACCTGCACGGCTTCCTCCCCCCT
>JAARMF010002198.1:14555-29966 GCA_022844705.1 Toxascaris leonina
ATGTTAATGAGTTATTGTGCTCAATGTTGTTAGGAACAACGCACACTGACCAACAGCAAAATGAATTCTTATGCGAAATGAATACCACAACTTGAAGGCTCATTTAGCTGCAGTCAACCTAGTGGCGATAAGCCACATAGAATATCCATACTAAAAAAACAAAATATGGCAAAGAAGGGACAAAGTTTAAAGCCAGAAACATCAGAAAGTTTTCGAACATCTGCAAATGGAGAGGATATTTGAAGTGATATTCAGATAGAAGCGTTCCACAAAATTTTCGCAGCGCTTTGTTTCCACCATAGAAAAATGAGCAAAAAATAGTCAACCAGCAATAATCTACGATTATTTTTAATCGCCATATTGATAGCAAGCTATTGTTATTGCATTGTGAAAGCGAAAGACCAAACACTCAGAGAAAGAAACACCATCAAGCAGTATGGCTCTTAAGTGACGTTTTTGATAGTCGACCTCTCGAAGCAACGTTAACGGCTATCCATTCGATGCCTCCACAGGCGACTTGTGCTCCGACAAAGATTGAGAACGTAAGCGCCGCCAAAGAGAATTGCGACGAATAAGTAACGAAAATATACATCCACGCAAATGTAAGGCACATCCAGAATGTCGCCACTGTGCATTGAAGTGTCCGTGAGCGAGCGCTTATCTGAATAGTTCATTTTATTTCTTAAAGAAATTGATTGAATGTAGTCTCACCTTATCCAAACATCTCACATCAACTTTGTGCTAGTGATACCTGAGAACACTGCATCAGATGTACCACAATGACACGCATAACTTCCATTGATGAGATGGCATACTTGTACGAAGGATATTAATGTTGAAGTCAATGAACGCCGCACTGTGTCAGCATTCACTGACCCCACAATATGTCACTATCAACAAGCTATTTTGACCTCGCCCCAAGTCAAAAATATCGCATTCAACGGATTTTTGCTAAAAATTTAAACGACAATGAAATACGACAGAAGTTGCAAAAAAAAGTTCCAAAGACGGGATGATCATGAGCGATATTCTCGAAATATCTGAAAAAAAAAACGGGCCGGATTTTAGACATCACTCATGAGGATTTCACACGACTGTCAACGGTTTGAACGATATTATGTGCATTTTTTCGAAGAATTACAAAGACTTAAAATGCCACAGAAAACCATAAGAGGAAATTATTACCTGAGGTGGAGGATACTACCTGATGTCTTCCGTAGGAATCTCGCATATTGAAAAGGTTCAACCTAACATTTGAACAAATCGTGAGTCTTGTTAACGCCTCGCATCATCTAGCATTTTCTTCGCGTTTTCAGTAAAACCTTCAGCACTTATCAGTCGGGGCAATGAAATCACTGACAAACATTTGACTCTGAAGACATTCAAAATGGTTATATATTAAAGTTGGAAGACGCTCATAAACACTAACCTCATATGATATCCAACATTATCACATTATGTAATAAAAGTAGGATGAAGCATACCAAATTTCGCGATAACCTTCGTAGAAGTAAGGACTAAGAAAATTTGAAGCATGGCATCCAAATCCTTCGTAAATCATGGATCTTCAAAAACTCATCTGCGGACTTACATCGAATAGCTTCGCGCCCGGGTCCATGTCGAGTTGACGCTCAGAGATGCACTCCTGTGCATAGAACTTCTCGAGACGCTCCTCTTTCTGCTTCCACAATTGCAATAGCCATTTGGAAAGATTTTCATCACCTTCAGGTAACGATGAAGCGTCTAGCTTCCTCACATCGAAATGTACATTCTTCGGACATGCACCAAGCAGAAATAAATCTACTTCCGATTGCACAATTGAGTCCGCATATGCAACTGTTACGTCGTATACGTGTTTGATATAACCGGCTGCAAATACTACACATTCCTTAAGCTTAAACTCGTATTTTCAGCATTTTCAGCAATAAACAGTTTCCGATTAGCTGTTAAATGATATGCTAAACAATCCACATCGAATTTTGGCTGACTAGAAAGGAATATTGCAAGAAACTGAAAAAAAAAATTTGCATCAGCCCACTAATCATCCTCGTAATGGGCGCCTTGACAATAAAAGCCCCAACAACTACAACAGAATGTAAATCAACGAGTAAGCCAATCATTCCATGCAAACACAATCAAAAAGCTAAGATGTGCAAATTGTATGGATTTCCGTAAAAATGACCTCATGGCTTGCTGACCGTTTCGATAAGTAAGCATACTAGGAACCAATAAACTAAAACGCAATTGCTTTTTCTCTGTCACTTTATTTATGCTTCACGTCGTCTTTGTAATTTGTAATCAAGCGGAAGATAAGTCACTCACTACCTATCACACAAATGAAACCTTGAAGGCTGTTGAACGCCGAGCAAATTCACTGTGAGGAGGACGAGAGGAAGAATCAAAGAGTCATATTCAGCATTCGCCTAGCAAGCGCAACCTTTAGTCTAGACATATATTTTATAACCCTACATGTATTGGTTTCAACGCTTACCACATCTGTGTACTTTAAGGTGGGAGATGCAAAATAATATATAAATAAAAAGTTCCGCAAAATAGTACTCACTCTTTTGTTCTCACCCAATGCTATATTGTAAATTATAAACCAACGGATGTAGGAATGCATTTCATGCCTGACAGGCGCATGCATCAATTGCGATTAGGTCGCTCTGTATCAAATCGACTTGCTCAAGCGAGACAATGTGCGAGTGGAAAGTCATTTCCGCACGCAATTGACAATCAAACAATGCGATAAAAACGCCGTTGGAAATAGCTCGACTGGAAATACACTCTCAGATAGATTCTCTTCTTCAAGACGAACAGGCTAACCTCTGGAGCTGATCTATGTGTGGCCGGGACGATTCAAATAAATCCACCTAACACAGGATCATATAGCTCATTTAACAATGTCCCCATCGCAATCTACTACACAAAACACTCGTGCGATGTATTCAAATTTGGTGCAACACCCTAACCGGCGCAATTGCTTTCATGCGGTTGTTTTGGTTCTGGCAACACTTGCTCCAATGGGCATGACATAAAGCAACGTAAACTGCAAGCTATAATAGCAACTCAAGTTCGACTGTGTTTCATAACTCTAAAACAAGTTTCGTTGGTTGTCTAAGTCGAAACTGCTACAAAGGAAGACAGAAGGACATGCATACATACACGATAAACGCACGATTATACACGACGCCTCTTTGCAGATCTTCCAAAAGCGCACAACAAGTGCAGAAGTGTGCCAACCAAAGCAGATAGCTATGCGTTTCTGCATTCTGATTATCTCATTGTTCGCTTTCATAAATTCCTAGCAAAGAATAAAACATGAAGAATGACGCATTCGTATGTCAAATGATTCATCCAATCGTAGACTCTTCGTAAGAAACATCAATTGTTTTTGCGGGCCAACCAGAAGACTACGGGAATCGCATAGCTTGCACTTCATGTAGTTTGTGGAATCTGCACTCTTCTATAGCCCTTTTCTGGCTTGATGAGCTGACTTGAAACTTGTTGCATAAAAAAAAGGCCAACCCGTAGTGAAGTTACATGCATCAAATTTTCATAATTCCATACTCAAGGAGTCAAGAGTGGAAAACGCCAAATAAGGAGATGACACACGCACATATACAAGCAAGTTGGCCACAACACGGCAACCTACAAAAGCGCCAAAGCGCTAAGTAAGCAAAGTTCATAAGTTTTGAACGGCAATAACTCTGGTTGGTATAGCAAAGCGAAATCTAGAGTGTGTTCCCGAAAAAAAAAGAAGACATAGGAGTGCTCAGAAGCACCGCAAGGTATGTGCTTTTATAATTCACTTATCACATCAACGGGGTGGTTGAATAACTGCAAATATAAATAGAAAGCCCAAAACGCGTCTTTCAGCAGCATCAAAGACCCGTCTTCCACAGCTAAACGTCTACAAAATTTATGTGTAAACTAGCCATCACGTTCTATGGCCAAGAACTCTTCTATGGAATGAACAATCGGGCTCAAAATGTCCGATACTGCGAGCTTGATGCAATAAGGTATTTACCGGATAAGCGCGAGCACGCGCTCAACAATGGCGCCAAGATTTCGGCTCCGTTGTAGAAGATGGAGAGAAGGAAGGAATAAATCCACATGAAACTGAGTGGTATCTCAAGAAAAAGACTCGTTTAGAAGCAATAATTGTTTTTAGTTTCCTTAACGTAAGCTTAACCCAACAAGCAAACGAATGAAAACCGATCGGTAATTTTGATGGAACAGGTGTTCATTCACAATCAACAATGAGGAATTCCCTTTTTCCCCTTCCTTGATTGCGACCCTGCCAACGTATATGCGCCATAGAGATCGATTTACAAACAACTGCACGCTATGAGGCAATCCCGAAAGCCTTTCCACTAAATCAGCCGAAATAAGGGATGCCTAAATGATAAGAACGCATATCACACAACATCGCATCATATCGATCTTGTTCTATTATAAGCGACAGCTTAGTGAGACATTTAGGAAAGCAGGTCAGAAGAGTTGATAGGACGTACATCCTTTCGACTCCGCTCACCATTCCAACCACCCGAATGCTCTCCGAATGACTAGTAAAATATGCTTAGTAATGCACTTATCTTTAAAAAAAATTAACCGCTTTCAAATGTCCTACAAGAAAACCGATGTTTCCTTATGACCCAGTCGGCACAAGTTGAGCCACCCACCTGCTAAGAATATATGGAAATTTCTGAACAAACTTTAGCGGTAACAAATCACTTCGAAATAGGCGGATTGAGAAAGCCGAATTTTGATAATAAAAGGGTGGCCTTAAGTGAAGCATCAAAGGGAGATTCTTTTAAAAATTGGATCACGTGGAAAAGAAATAGCTATTTGTTGATAAACATCAAGAATCTTCTTCAAAGATGTTTCGTTAACTGCTTTTTACTTTCTTTTCTTTTCTTTTTTTTCAGCCAGAAAACGTGAACTCGTGAGTGATGAGTGTTTGAACAAACTTTCAGAAATCGTATCCTCGGCGCAGTTGGGATCAATTGCATGTAGATACTTTTGGGTACATTTTTGCCGCATCCACAAATCATTCAGTTCTTATCACTCACTGATCCTCCTTTCCTCGCTGAAAAAAAAAAGAAGCAAAAAACGATCAATAAATAACGCGAAAAAAAAAGCTTTTTTCCTTGCCATATGGCAGAGGAGGAATAATGTGCAACATATGAGAAGCTAGAAGAGTGCATGAAGAGAAAAAAAAAACAACAAAGATGGTGCAGCTGAACGACAGATGCAATATTAGCCAGTAAGGGCCAATTCTTCAGAGGTGATAGGTTGTAATCTGATCAATGCAAAGCAGATGCTAGTCGGCACCTTGTCCGTTCACAACAAACATCTATCAACTGTTAATGGCTCATGATCCCGCTCGACTAAAAAAAAAAGAGAAAAAAAATCGCATTCAGCTAGTGGGGATCTAATTAACAGTCAGTTGGCCAAAGATCCCATTTGGCCAATTTTGCTGTAATAAATGTTTAAAGTTGTGCATGGCGCCTAATTCATTCAGTTAAAACAATCTTAAAGTCAGCTGCACTACTTTACAATTCAAACAATGACCAACACTTAAATCTTTCGATCAAAGTAACTAACCAATGCTTTAAGTTTGAGAAAAAAAAAGCCGGAAGAGCTAACGTGCATATTAATATGAAAATATCGTAGAATGAAGAGATAATTCAATAGGAAATTTGATGCGTCGCCCACACATTTCTTTGGAGTTTTTAATTCGATGAACGTAAGTATGGAAACCTCAAAATTAGTTCGATTTTCCTTGTGATACGGAAATCAACTAGCAAAAAGCTGTCAGCATAAAAGACTAAAGCCCACTTATTGCTTTCATAATAAGATGGCTCATGCTGAAAGCATTCAGTTATTTTTGAGAGGCATATTTCAATTGTCGCCAAGTTCAATAATTGTGGATTAAAGAATACAATTTAATAAAACGGATAACGGCTCCTAAAACAATGAACTCAAATGATGTGGGAAAATAACGTGATAAATTACTGACTCGTAAAGCTCGAGAAAATTTCCATGAAAATATCAGGCGATATGGAAAAGAAATCCCCCCCCCCCCCCCCCCTCCCCTCTCGTTTATACATTTTAACTAGGATATTTTATCTTCACTTGGGGTCAAGAAAACAAGCTCAAACTACGTGGTTATTGAACAAGGAGAGATATGACCGACTCTCAATGACGTACAGCTCATTGCCTCAAGCAAGCAAGTTGACAAATTGTCATTTGCATCCTCATACGAGGATACCTAAGTAACAACATGCCTTGAACGAGGTGAATAAGAGGAAAGGTTATGAGACCTGATGAACTTAGAAAACGGGAAATTTGGAATTTTCCGGACAGAACAGAATATGCTATTATAAGTAAATTAAGCAACTAAGGTATATCTTCCGCACCGCCTCAGAAAAAATAAACAGCCGATTTTGTGTGATTAACTGAATGGAACGGAAACCATTTAAAATTTTTCCCCATTTTCAGCAATTTCAGCGTTGAATGCTTCAGATAGAGAGTTTGGAAATGCTCAATTGGAAAACAAAAAAGAAACGTAAGCAATAAATAATTTTTCGCATAAATTGCGCAAATTTTCTTCGACCTCTGATATTTTTCGTGGAATATTTGCAAATGTTGCAAACATCATCACCGCATTGATGCATAAAATGATTGCTATAATGACAAGCGAAAATTGCAGTATCATGTTCCCAAAAATGTCAAAAAGAATGCCCTCTCAATCATCGTGAACAAAGCTATGCCGATGTAAACGTTACACAATCTTTGCTTCCATCATACCGCACATCAATTTGCAACGTAATATGTAACATTTGCGATCTATGCGCATCAAATATATCGCAATCGTTTACACTAAAATCACTCATCGATATTATTCGATGGAAAGCAAAAATCGGCAATAAAGAGTGATAATTCAAACTAAATTCTTCGTTAAGTTTTTATCAGAATCAAAAAAAAATTGTATAAATTGCTCAATAACTTCCACGGAAATTCAAACTATTTCTCAGCAAAAAATCCATCAAAATCGGTGTTAGTCTAAGATTCCAATGTAAAAGTAATGATAGGACGTGTCAAAAGAAGACCTTTAACAGCGCTTTTTCAATCTTTTCTAGTTTCGAATAAAAATTTAAGTCGAGTAAATTGTTTCGAGAATATGAGGATAACCAGTAGCAGAGTTTAGCCACATCAAAGTTTACAAAACATTTGAAATAAACAACTACAAAGAAGAGCGCATTGTAACAGCCGGCACGATATTTCTGATTACCCTCACACGATCAATCAGCATTGCAAACTGCCAACTAATAATAAAACAGGTGTAATAATTAGTAATGCATAAGGTGATCTGACAACTTTGACAAATGTCTGACAAGGCATTTGTATTTCTCACTAAATCATTTGCAGAAAAAAAAAAGGAATCCGATCGACTGCAAAAAAACATGCAATCTTTTACGCTACAACATGGAAGTTCTTCGGGAAAAGATACGTAATCCTGTAACTTAAGAAACCACCTTACTATGGGAACTACATCGAAGAGTTTTCTTATCCATAGTTTCGGTAATTGTCGGGTTGGAACTATAGGGATGCAAATGTACATAGATACGATTATGGCAACGAGGTTTGCAATAAAAACATATGGGAAATCAACAAATGCAATATCATTAATTGATCTTCGAACCGAAATGGTGTGTGGAATTAAAATCACTCTTCAATTAACAGACAGCTTCTTGCCTTAACTACGAATTAAAATCAGCATAAAGGTTCATGGCTTGTCGAACGTGGTCCATCGTTGTTGTGGTCATATGCAACCTCAGTAAGCGTATTCATTGTGGGCTTTAGCATGAAACGAGGATGAGAATAAACATTCAATCAGGATGCAATAAACAACGCTCGAAAAAGAATTAATCAACTTGCCTTCACGCATTTTCTTCATAATAAATGCGAAACCCGTTGTTTTTGGATGAAGTACATGTGCATAATGCATAAGACCCTTTTTCTCGGCATAGATCCGACTTCGTTCGGTGGCTCGCTCACATTTATCTGTCCCTTCAGGAAACAACAACAACTGCAAAATTCAACATTTGCAGATCGTTGATTTTCACCGTTTTATTACTAAAATTAATTTCACTTTTCATGTTTCAAATAACAAAATTTTAGAGGATTCTATTGGCTAAAAAAAACGTTTGGCATATACTGGATAATAACTGTATTTATGATATTCAATAACACTTATTTCCTCTGTTTTAAGTGTATGTCTTCCGCCAAGCAAATGCTTAGGCCAAAGTTCGAAACATTTAAAATATGAGTGACAAGCAATTCCCATCTTATATCGTCAGCATTGACATAGCGTTTCAGATATACGCGTGCTGCGGAAATTCTTTATCGCTGTTTCTTGTGAATTCATCATTGTCAGAGAACAAATGCGCATATCTGCATTTCTCTTAAACATCGGCGGCTAATATAAATAGACTAAACGCATCTGATATGAAGCTTCAACCCTTTTCCCTCTATTTCACACCCACCCCCCTCCCCACCACATTCAAGCTATTTAATTTTAAAAAAATGCCGCCAAAGGAAAAAAGATCGCAGTCCATTCGATTGACTAAAAAAAAAGAGAGAGATTAAAAGATAAAAAGCATTTCCACGGGTTCAGTGGTCAACATGGCGGCGACGAAATAATCTCAGAAGATAAACGATAAAACTTAAAAGTGTGCAATAGGAAAAGTTATTCTCAATAATTTTTGCGAGTAAATGTGCAAATAAATGTTTCATGCGAGATGCCATCAGCTACGGCACATTAATAAACCACGAAACGAGTGGTTAAATGCCTAATTCGCATTTATATGCTCGCTATTTTGATGCTTCGAGTTATAGCGTGCCGCCATTTGGACGGTTTAAACACCACTAGCCACCTCCCTCTCTCTCCCTTCCCCCTTCAACTCCCTTTCCACCTATATTTTGATAATGATTAGGAATGGATGGCGAAGTATTTAATGAGCTGATAGAATGAATAGGGAAAGATCATAGAGAAATATGAATCAATCAAAATTCTTTTTTCTTTTCCTTCCTATCTCAACCTTATCAAAAATCTGTCAAGAGATTTGATCCATGCAGAAGGAGGATTTACGCTGCACAGATGACGCAAATAAAGCATTGTAAATAAAACTATTTTTCGATGTATTTCCCTGACAATGGCCTAAAATATTTCCGAAAAGGAATAAAACTCATTTAAGGACAAAGAAATTTTTACGGATTGCAATAATCAACTCAATCAAAAAAAAGGCAAAAAAAGATTAGTCATAGACTGTTCATTTTCAAAATATCAACGCAAACTCATGCGTAGATTTTATAGCATATGCGCACAAAAAAATTTCCATATCATGTCAACTGTAAACGATCGGCCCCGTTCTCTTTCTCCTCATTATGGACACGTCGGATCATTTATTTAATGTGTTTTCTGCAAAATTAAAATGTGTCTTCCGCATAACTCGGGCAAAAGGCCTTCTTGCCGTTACAATTTCTCAAACGCGCCTGTATAAAGCAAACAAGCATTCCTGTGTAATCGTTACGCCCATCATCGCATTACGCATCCCATTTCCGCATCTCATGCTCACATACTTCCTTGGGACGTGAAATAAATAAATAAATAATTAAATAATTAAATAAATAAGAAATTAGACGCTCAAATACAAGTGCTCAATGTTGTACCGATCACGCTTCGATTACTTCAACAATTTACTCCTAAAGCGAATTCAGTATGGAGCCAGGACACCAAAACCAGAGAATCCGAGAGGGTTACCTCACCACAGTTATACTGAAACAATAAGCAAACCGCAGAAAGAAACTATAAACTCAAACAGACAGACGCATACGTTCAAATGACAAGAACTTGAACGCGTTGTTCTTCTTCATAGAGTTGTCTACATTATGAAATGAGTTCCAAAAATGCTTTTCGGGAAGTATCTTGAACATTTCTCAATTTTACATCCAATTAGACTGATCGCAGATGGCCACCTGATAGTTGAGGCCGGAATTCGCATAGTAGTCGATCATGCTCGCGATACGTGATGAATCGTTGTCAAACGATCTGTCCAGAAACATGAACGCGTTGCATCCCATAGCCCAGCCTGCTCCTGGTAGATACTTCAGAATACCCTTGAATGACCAGCACTTTACAGCAATTCTAAGAGGCACCAACCAAGCTCAGGTTCGATTTATGGTTCGTGCGACAGTAGCAGCGCAACATATTCACGGTTAGCATTTCATGAAGCGAATTTCTTCGGCACCACCCCTGGGCCCGACCTCACCAACATATAATACAAGCAAAGGTCTATCCACTACAACTTTTACCCACAAGCCGAGTATCTCACTTCCGTATACCCGCCACAACCTTCTATACACACATATTTGCCTTATATCTCGACATAATTGTGTGCAAGCTGCATTTTACCCTTTCTAGTCCTTGAGGGTTCACAGACGTCCATAGCAAGCACTAAGAAAGAAGCGGAATGACTGCATGAGCTCATCTGGTAGGGCTAGAACTGGAGTGAAGACAAAGCAAAATACTTTCACTCAAAAAAAAAGTTGTATGGAATCCTCGTCTCACAATGCCATAAGCAGTGACGGTAGTCCGCTGATCATTTATCCTCAGTAAATGCGCTCGGTTCAGCGAAGTAGATCTGCTTTTACTGCAGACTGTTTGTATATCACCTCAATATTTCCTCAACGCCTTTCTGAATTGATAAGCTGGCAAAAGCAGAGGATATATGCTGTCAATTAAGGAGCCTCGAGGTGAGCTATACATATGTCACCTAAAAATAAGTCTTGAAGGCGAAAAAAAGCAATGAAACGAAGAAAAACCTTAAGCGAAATCTTCTCGGAGGTGAGTAGCCAAGGATCCATTCGAATGAGAACATTCCAAAAGAAAAGCCAATCCAAGCATGTCCGATGGTTCATAATGATCAACGCCGGTTCGCTATGGTCAATTTGTGTACCGGTCACTCGTATTTTCGTCCCATATGCCAACTCAATCAAACACTGAACAACAAAGAAATTATAACAAATTCTCGCGTTTACTCCACATATCTGCGTTCTCAAAAATCGAGGCATGAGGTGGACCGAAGGGAAGGAGAGCACAAAAAGTGGATTACCTACCACTATGGCGCATCATAGGTGTACTACATCATGTGAATTTTGAAAATTAGTTTCTTCTATGAAAGATGTTACAAGCGGTTCTTCTCCACCCATCTTCCGCTCCCGCTTTACTATGATATTGACAGCGCTAGCGCTATAAAAGCTCTCAATTGGGGATGCTTATTAACTGATACAAAGTGTCTCCATATCAAGTTAGGGGATGAAGGCAAAGAAGCGAACTGGGGGAATACCGGATCTAAAGTAATTAAGCTCTCTTGCACCTGAAGATCTGGAGCAGATCAGCTCAATCAACCAAACGACACTTACAGAGGGTAGCATAAGCCAGTATCCGATAAGCCGATCGACAATCTTTCTCCACGAACGATGATCGACGAACAGCAAAGGCATAATAGGTGTGAGGATATAGATGGAACCAAGGAGTGCCGACAGCAGTGTGAATATGCATAACACTGAACCTCGTGCCTTGTCCCAAAGACCCGTTTGTCGAACTCTCTCTGGCTCAGCCATTCCCCTGTAACACCACTTCCATTAATATTTCGGCATAATACCGATTATAAAAACCACATACAACGTTTAACCATTTTTTATGAAAAAAAGAGTGCATAAAATAACAAACTAGTATGTGCTTCAGTACTTCTGAGTACCGATCAGAGGGTCACACAAACATGAAGGACAATTATAAAACGCCATATTATACGTTATCCTATGAAGGCAAGTGACTATACAAGACCTCATCACAAATTTCATCAACTGATAGCATCCGAAGAGTCGTTGAACGACACTGAATGTGAATTTGCGATACATCAGATGAATTTAAGTGCGAATAACTCCAATAAATGAATGAGAACGAAACTGATATCAGATATCACTGATATCAGATAGCACGACTGCTTTATCACTTTATCGCAGCAGTTGAAGCCGAGCAATATAGTTTTCGTTGTTGGCGAGTTGAAAATATCAGTCAAGCAGATAGACAGATGGACGGGCAGAGAGACACAGATGCGCATATTCAAACATCCAAACATGACATCCGCATAATGTGCGCTTCAAAAACTTCCGAAAGATATAAAAATATTTAAAAAGTCAAAAAAAATTCCATGCAAAAAAAAACAAAAAAATCCTAAGAGTATAAATTGCGAGAGTCGCTCTCCAATGAGCGTTTGATCGACGAAAAGCTGATATTTGCCTGAATGCCTGAATGTTGGGCACCCATAAACAGGGAAACTGGATGTCGAAGAGAGCATAAACAATAATTCTATTTGGCTAGTAATTTCTCTTTTTTTCCTTCTAATGAAAGAGTGCGACGAAAGAGCTCTCAAAAGCTCTCACCTAAAGGACTCTTACATTTATAGCAATAATAATACAATTCAAATATTTTCGATGTAAAAAGAGTGCCGTTATGACATAAACAATAGATTTAAAATCAATATATATATATATATATATATATATATATATAAGTTTTAGTATTGTAGCTCGTCTTATTAGGCAAATTAATCTGCAGTGAATAAAATCAGAAAAGAATGCAATTTGAAAATCGTTAGATGATCGTATAGTGCATAAATATGCAAATAATATTATGATTAGATACCTATTGCAGAATCCAAATACAAAAATGAGGAATATGCCGAGTGAAATGTGGAGAGGAATTCAGTATTAAGTGATTAGATGCCTTCATTGGAGAGATGGGCAAGGAATAAAAATGACAGGAGAATGAAATTTTTGATGAAATAAACGGAATTTGACGATCAAAAAAAGGAATTACACTGAAACCTATAGGAATGAATGTGAGGAAATGGGCGCAATATGTGATTTTTGCAATTTTGCCTTCCAATAAGCCTACCAACAATGACATATATTTATAATAGTGAAATACTACCCTCCAAAGAGCATTCTAGGTGATCGGCAAGCTGTGCGAATGATCAACAAAACACCGGCTTCATGATGTATATAACCGATCATAAATTAGCAGTGAACAGCAATTTTTTTATATGTTTGTGGCCAACGACAAAGGTATTAGGTGAACTAGACACAAGTACGGTTTAAACCTCCACATGCCGCCTATACCTGTAAAAGTTCGTTGCGGTAGTGGTTGTGGTTAAGGAAGTGGAATCCAATAATAAACAGAAGAAGCACAAATGTATATGTAGAGATATAGAGCTGTTATCATTCCCCTTGACATAAAAAACAATCGTTCTCGGTTGGTTAGTGGGGCTCAACTGCGCCAAAACAACTCGTTCTTCTATTATTTCACCTATTGTTGTCATAGGGTAGTAAGCAAGTGGGCAAAATACCTCTACGGATATTCCATTATTAAAGATCCGATCAATTCCGCTCAATTAACCACTGTTTAAGAAACGGAAAATTGAATTAGCGATAACGGTTCAAATAAACAGTTGAAATGCATTATATGGTACGGCTGCAGTAACTACTATCAGATGGACGGTCAGACAGACACAGATGCGCATATTCAAACAACCAAACATGACATCCGCATAATTTGCGCTTTAAAAACTTCTGAAAGATATAAAAATATTTAAAAAGTCAAAAAAAATTCCATGCAAAAAAAACAAAGAAATCCTAAGAGTATAAATCGCGAGAGTCGCTCTCCAATGAACGTTTCATCGAACGAAAAGCTGATATTTGCGTGAAGGCATTTCAAAACAGCACCAAGACATTCTAGAAGTAGAAAAACATCAGCCTTATATGCAAATAACGGTGGGATGTCTCTTGCATTGCGCACAACGATGAGTACAGCACAGCTATCTTACAGAAAGCAGCAGATACAAAACTGTCCTAGATATAAGAAAGCTCTCCTCTCAGAAAACGTATGGCATAGAGTCGCCTCACATATAACAACGGTACAGAATTGATCTATAGAAAATAGATGGTATAGAGTTGTCTTATGCACGACGAACAGTATAGAATCGTCATATAGATGATAAATGATATGACGTGGTATTATATACTACTGGTAGAGAGTCATTTCACACAGAGTGACAAGGAAATGAAACGATGTAGATGAAGACCGCCCCGAACGAATCACAACACTCTGAAAATGATACATAAGAAGGCAACGATCGCAGTTTTCAAGCAAGGCGTGAACGTCGCAATATGACTTGTTGATAAGTTAAGGAGAGGGTTTTTAACGTGAAAATGGAGAGACAAGAAATTGTTGACATAAGTGGAAATACATCAAGTTGTGTTGCTGAAATCACATAAAAAAATTTCCACTACAAAACCGGTAAGAAATTCCATACACATCAGCGCACATTCGCTCTAACTCAAAATGCTATCTACACATCAAGAAGGGGCAATAATTGGTTCATTGAGAAGATTCGAAGGGGAGATGAATATAGATCGAGCTATGAGATAAGTAACAAACTGCATATCGCATACACATACGCCCCAAAAGCTATCTCAAATATAGTGCTTGTGAGATGCATGCATATATGATTAAATCCTAATGGACAGTAACAACTAAGATTGGAGAAAGCTGAGTCTTTTCTTCTAATTCTTGCCAAAATCATGGATGCCGAGGAATCCATGACATTAACAATACGCTTCCATGGTCTCATATTCTCTTCTGAGGTAGACCGGAAAAAAATACATTGCAAAAATGCAATGACTGACTTTTCTAGGCTTTTTGAAACAAGAAATTGCTAAGTCATCATCACCTGCTTCTGCACTTCATCTGCCTCGCAACCTCCTATCGACCGTCACCTGCTCATTAATTCATACAATACCCTTTATGTATAGCTCTTTCAATGTGCTTCTCGAGTCATTTTCACACACACATTCCGATGACATCACTCCTGTGTATATGCATGTGTCTATTTCGCTATCCAGCTTTTACAGCTGATGAGCGGCAAAAATAATTGATTGCATATCGGATTTTAGGCATTCAAAGAATCCAACGTGTCATTTATTATGCGAAGTGTCATCGATTTCAGCAGTAAAATTCCAATCCAGCTTGATTGGGCAAGCTTGAGTGACTCTAAGATTAGAAGCATTAGCTGCAAATTTAACTTCAATTCACCTGATGAGCTTCCTGCATCATCGCACGGTCAATCAAATACCGCTACCTTTTCTGTGCCTATTTCTATAGATTATCAATCGAAAAAAGCAACTTCAACAGGTAAATTCAGCACCACATTTAATCAACAATCACTCGGCCGATTGCATTATTAACACCTGTAAAGTAATCAAATAAGCCAAAAAAAA
>JAARMF010002199.1:0-17609 GCA_022844705.1 Toxascaris leonina
GGGCCTATGCAATAAATGTGGAAGAACGAGTGAAGCGAAATCGCTGCGCAGTGATTTCAGCATTATTTGATCAGACACTTCGCTGAAAAAAACCGCTGCTACCAAAAATTACATGGTATTGTTATAAGTAAGATACCGAGACATAACCAACATCGGTATAAACCGGTGCAAGGTATAAGTAGAAAATCGAGAAAGTAACTGCTGCTTAGAGAATTTTTTGTTATGGCGGATACTTGAATTGTTATCGAATGTTACTCACAATGGCTTTTGCTTAGAAATCATAAATGATCTTGACAGCCTTGCAAGCGGAATTTCGGAATGAATTTTTTGCAACGTATTCGCGAAATATTTTTCAATCATGATGCTCTTGAACGATGCAGCTGTTTCAGCTCAATGATGATCAGACGGCTTGCTTAGAAACATGCTCTCTCATTTATTCCGTTTTACAGAATACACATAATTTTCACCCCCCCCCCCCCCCCCCCCCCCCCCCCCCCCCCCCCCCCCNCAATCTTGTTCTTTTCAAAATCTGGGCTGCTGCTGCTAATGTTCATTATCGCTAATATTTCAAGCCTATGGCTATCCTCTAACAGGTATTATGAGTGTTCCTGAGCCACTTATAAGTTGTCCATATCCAACAAAGTCTCTAAAGGTCCGTAAAATATCTAACTGTCTGCTTTAAAGATGTTAAGGCCGGATTAGGGATGAGAAGGTCGAGCTTCAAATGGTCACTTTCAAATAAGGAATTACATTACTTCATCACTGTTCAAGGCCTCATGTCAATTCGTGACATTCGTGTCACAGTCAGCAACAACTGAAAACAAATAATGAGAAATTGACATTTTTCACTAAATCACCGCAACGAAATTTTCGAAAAGCATTCCCTTTCTCATCAAGAAGAAGAATAGGAACAAGAATGATTAAGATTATAGCGGAGATATCTGCTATCGTTGCCAAAAGCCAACATTTTCAACGGAAATGGTCGTCGAAAATAACAAATTGAAGCGAGTTCTACGATTCGAACAACTGGTTTCTTAGGCTGTATTCAGTTTCCTTTTCGTATAGTTTATCTCATGTGGGAATAAAATTAAGCCACGTTTTTCCGCTGCCGGCAGCTGGCCCGAAATTTTTTCAGCATTTATTCTTCCAAAGGGTTTTGCACTATTTCACTTGCCTCTAATAATAGATATCAAATTGTTTACTTCATTGCTCCTATTCAAATTTGTCTGTCCTACTATGCAAGATTGCGTTAGTACTTGTCGCATTTTTCTGTATGCCTGTCGTTTCTGAGTAATCATATGGCATTTTCAGTTCACCGTATGAACAATTTAGTAATTTGCATCCGAACCTTTCCGTGACTTCTGCCCTCATTTAGGTCATACAGACATGTGCATTATCAAATATTACAGCATATACCGCTTAAATATTTCCACTCAGAAACATTATGTTCATGGCTCTTTCCTCAGAAAGGATACCATTGTCTTCGCATCGAAGGAAATGTGTGGTCGGACTCTTTTCATTCACCTCATTTTGTTGCTAATTTATCATTGCATTGGAAACTGATTCACTCTGCAAAAGTTTGGATGAAACTTAGATTATACTAAACCCGTTTATTGACAGACAACAGCTTATTTGAATATTGCAGTCGATATCGCGAGGTCGTTAAACGGTTCCGTGTTATCGCTTGCGTTAAGGCATCGGAGACCAAGTCATTTTATAGCACACCCTGACTGCCCACTCGACACATAATTTATCGACCCTCCACACATTCCCCCTTATTGCCATAATGTTGAAAGCTCCTTTACAGTATCGCCTATATATAACAGCACCACCCAGAACTAACTCTATCTTTTTTAGTATACATACGTCGACAAAATATTAATCAGTGAGCATCGGGAAGGTTCAAACGCCCCAAAAAAGCTCAAAGACGTCACGTTGAAGCAACGAGTAGGTTTCTATTCACTGTCTATAGCGTCGTACTTTCAAATGCGACATTCTAACGCTTTCCTTATGTTCTGAGTATCCTCGCTTTGACACTGTCCACTTTCTCAAAATGCCATAGCCTGCTCAAAATACTTTGACATTATTTCATTTCCTGCCTCTCCTCCTCCAAAATGAAAAGAATTCCGACTTATCACCCGTGCTACTCTGATGATTGCTTACGAATGGCTGACATTTCCAAGTCAGTGACAAAGGGGCGATACGTGAACATCCCTAACAGTTTATTCCTTCCTTTCCTTCACCACTCTTCTTATATTGATACTCATTCAGTCCCATCATCTGCATCTAAGAAAATCATCATTATAACTCGTGCACCGCAGCTTTTTTCTTTCTTGCGAATTTAGTCTTAATTTTGAATCCAAAAAGAGACCTTTAATATTCACTCCCTCTTAAACGTGCAGCGAATTTATGTACAACTTAACGACTACATCGAATATTCTCCAAATTGTGGCACATATGAGTGCATATTGAAGTTCCATACTAAAATCACGTATTTGCACATCAACTAAACGTCGACTGTATGAAAGCGTGAAGTGGATAACAAAAATCGTTCTCTGTGGTCACTAAGCTGCTGAGATTTTGACCGGATTGTGGTTCTTTTCGTTTTGCATAATTGTGATGTAGTGACCGCCTTAGAAGGTTATTAAATTTCTGATTCCCAACAATACCATCCACTCAAAGCCCTTTCCAACAACGAAAATACTGGTTCACGAATAAGCCACACTGAAATATTTACGGTTGAAACTGCGGATTGACTGCAATCAGCCTCACATTATCTAGTATAAAGCGATGGCACCAGCACCGGAAATTCTTAGCGCCAACACCTATAACTAAAGATATGGGCTTAAGATAACAATCATCGACCCGTTACATAAAATGCCATTAAATAATTCAATATGAGCAACAAGCCACTCGCATTTAAATGATCCGAATTTTTTCCGAGCAATACTCGTTAACTGCTTCTGCGATTTAAACGAAGACGTTTTGTAGGAGACTATGCATAAACACAAAACGACGTCGACTTCATGTGCTAAGCGCATGGAAATGCGTTGTCTGTGCGGTGTACGCGTGGTTCAGCCTTAGAATAGATGATGCCAAGCTTGTGAAATGGGGTGGCGGTAATATACACCACAGGTAAAGCTTGCTCCTGCACCAAGGTCCAAGCTGTTCACGTCTAGAAATCAGTTAGGAAATGACTAACGACACTTAAAGATGTCTAGAAATTTGCGCGCGGTCGAGTTGCATTTTTCATCGGTCGAATCACAGAAGCAGAATATTTTAAAACCTTTTATGAGAGGCACGACCATCTGTAATATGAATGCACTACTTCGAACGTTTTATTCTTTAGTGGCAATTTATGAGAACGGTAGGCCTTGTAAATTTAATAGCAGAGTTCACTTTAATATAGTGTGCTATGTCTGGCTAAGTGGGTTCCAAAACATACACTGTGTCAGCTTCTCTAACCAGTCACCAGGTTTGTTTGTGTGCTGGCCGACTGCAAACTCTATGCAAAAATTCAAGCAAATATAGGTGTATACAATTGCTTTCGAAGTTAACATAGCAATATGAAAACTGCTGAAGGAAGTAGAACTGTGATGTGCACCACAGCCGCTAAATTTCTGAACTTCTGAATCGAAGCTATGCGATCGATAGACCAAGTTTTTCTCAAGCCCTTTTTCAAGAGCCCTCTCTAATACACTGTGCTATGTCTGCTTTTTCCGAAACCCCATCAAAATTGCACCAAAATTTTCAACATACTCAACCACTACGGGAGATGACACCTTAAAATAGCACACTTCGAAGCGACTCTGATACTGTGTGCCGTGCCATTGAACGTGTCCTATAAAGTTGTGCTTGTTGTACTAAAGACTGTTGTATTGTGATGTACGCCATGAGATTTCTCCAGTTGACAACATGACTAAGGCTGTTTTCAATAAAATAAACAGGACCAAACGTTATACCTGCTACACATACGTCCTCTCAACCCGGCCAGTTGCAGAGTGCATGCAAATTTAAGCGCCGCAAGTGCACAGAACATCGTCTAGGAGCCGGCACGTCAATCTGACGTTTGGTGTTCAGAGTCATCTTATGGTGTATCCTTTACGAAAGTCTTAATTGTCTGTATGGCACCCATTCGTCGTACTACAGTCCTCACTTTAGTCTCGATGATCAAATCATTGAATCGCGAAAGTCTCTTGCGTATAACAACCATATGCTCAACTTAATGGTGCTCAAAACGTTGTGCAATTTGCTCCCACATGTCTACCATCTCTATAATGTATGTCTATTATCTACGGCGTGTATAACTCCACATGCACAAATTAATGACAGCTGCGGGGTGACGAAAAAATGATCCACACAATTCTGTGGTAAGAGCACCTAGCAAATGCGGGAGGGGCGGGGGGCTATTGGACAAACTCAACTTTGTATGAGCGCAGAAGCACTCCGAAACTATCACATCGACATCTCACTAAAGATGAAGCTGAAATGAAAACCAATGGCGACGAAATTGGAAAGTGGGAGGAAGGAAAGCCGAGCGTCGTGAGGTCGTGGCGAGGTGCAACAGTAGCATGCAACGTCTCAGCTAAGAGAAGACAAGTTTATTTCCTGTTTCATCAAGAGGCTAGATCGAGCTGGGTGATCCTTCTCCATGCCTGGAATATGGTTCATTCGAAGGTAGGAAGAAATGGCGCACCGGTTTGCTGAGCTGAAAAGCTTGACTATCATTAACATAAGTTTAACTCTTGCATGGTTCCACGTCGTGCGAATTACCCGCACGTCGCTTGCTGAGTGATACGGTTACAGAACATCATCAGATCAGAAAATGCTCTGGTCGAGGTTCGATTCCTAGTGAAAGGAAGTTTCTTTCCAAATTTTGGAAGTCAGAAGTGCAGTTCATTTCTCTCTATTCAATACCAGCAGAACAATTGCTTCAAACTGAGTTACATCTGCATTTCTGTCCCCTTGAAAAAAGAAATTTTCCGTCTTTGTGATGTTATGCTCACGAGTCATTAGCTATCCTCATTGTTGTGTGAAGGCATTGGCTGCCAGCATTAGCTGCCTTCGATTATGCACTGGTGTGGTGTCTTATTGGTTAGCGTTGCTTGTTGGTTGCTTGGTTTATTTCGGTCGGACTTGTGTAGTGTGCGGGGTCGTTTGTGAATGTGCGGGCAGGTATCTATTGAAGAAGCCTCATACTTTCGAAGTACTTCTTGCTTCCCTTCCACCACGAATCGGCACCCCTCCACCCCGGAAAATCGTATATTTTGTTTGAAATTTGTCAGATGTACGAATATTTTCTAATAAACTACTTGCACGTCGTTGTGGAACAGGACTTAAGTGAATCTAATCAATAGTACATATTACATAAGGCGCGTTCTCAAGTGCTTTTTTAATATTCGTATGTCTGCTCTGGAAAAAGATTTCCTCAAACAAAGTGGGCATTTCTAATATCCAGTACTCTTTTGGCAGCTTGTCACTCTTCAAGTTTGGTATGTTGCCCGCTTTATTTTGGCTTGTTGCTGGCTTTCTGCTTATAAGTACTAAGGTTTCATCAGTCCATACGCAATGCTTTTCGAATGATCTGAAATTTTGAGTTGGCAACTGTTAAATTCAGAATTTGTCTTGTAGAAAGTTAATTATGGAGCTTCAAACTAGCAGAAAAATATTGAAAGATATCGAAGGAAAGGAAAGCATCACCGAGTGATGTGTAAAAAGAGTGGAACTGTAACGAAACAAGAAGGTACAGTGCCAAATGGTCGAGGAATAGAAGTAAGCACCCAAAAAAGAGAAATGTTTTGGTGGGTGTGAAGGATAAAAATATGAGAGCGATGTTAGACAGATCACAAATCGAGGCACAACTTCAGTGCTGCTGACGTCGTATCGCTAAAAAACATTCAAAGTGAGTTTCCTCTCGTCTCTCCTTCGCCAGATTTCGCTGCGGTATGCGTTATTCCTACCAAGTTTCGTAACCAGTTACCAAGACAGGCAGACACACATATACGCACGTACCGTATCGTGCTTTTTATCAGCGGGATCCCTCGTGGATTTTTGGCAGTGGTCGGCTTAATTGGAACGTGAGGGAGTCGTCCGAAATTTTCATATTGTTTATAGGTGAGTTGTGAAACCGGTTAGTCAGATGAGCGGAGTGCTAGAAGTGAGATCGTGCCAGCTCTTCTGGGCATATGTCTTCGCTTGTAATAATCCACCGTTGAACTGTGCTTGATCTCGATTTAAGCATTTTTCAACTGAGTATCGGAGTGCTGCTAAGCTTATTCAATTAACAGTCGTCGGGTGGAGGTGGAAGGCATTGAAATTGCGATCTCACGTATTGACGATATAGAAGAACCGTGATCGTTGTATCCGAGAGATTCCGGCTGAAGGCAATCAATTATTCGTGTACCTAATTATAGCAGATGGCGGCGAGTGTTGCTCACTCAGCGAACAATAACAATAACGTAAAGAAGAAGCGACCAGTTGGTGCCGAGCAGACGACCCCCGTCGACGCATGCCCAATGAGAAAGTCACCGGACATGTGGGGCTATGCTGATGTGGCGAGATGGTTAACTGCGATCGGATTTGAACAATATTCTAATCTGATTGCTTTTGAGCACAAGGTGAATGCTGTTTTTACCACTTTTTTTTGAGAAAACCTCGCATATGTATCTGGCAGTTATTAGTCCACTGATCATTTTAACTGCCAATTCTGACGTTGGCCTGACCTCATGTACTGCAGTTGGGGGGTACCTTTAAGGAATGTTGACACTGATGCTGGGACGGGTGCAAGTGCGAGATACCTGAGAAGCAGAGTTTCATTCCCCAATGCTGGGGTCAACAGATTGAGTCAGTTTGGTGTTTTTCTCTTCGTTTAGGAGAACTTGAGGAGATTTTTATTCGAGAAATTAGTTGAACACTGATGTTTATTTAGGAAAATAATAGATCAGTGTTGTGATATATTTTCCTTTTATTCAAACTTTGGGTTCAACATAAGGAACATGCTCGTTGTCTTCGAACCTTCTGAAACTTTTTATGGTTCTGTTCGCATTCGCATTTTTGAAATTGTGTCTTTGACTAAAAATTACAGTTGATGAGCACTAAGCGAAAACCGGCGGGGTCTAGTTTTCATTAACCTGTGGCTTTAATCGGAGGGGTGTACATCACCAACATTTAGAAGAGGATATCGGCCATTTCATATGCACCTGCACTCCTCTTCGATGTTTTGCTTTAAGGTTAAAAAAAAGAGAAAGCATTTGTATTAATTTTTATATTGTTCTGCAAGTTTTACCATAACTATCTTCGGCTGAGATCTTTCCCGCTGAGCTAGAAGGTCGGAGGAGCTATTGAATTGGTTGCTTTGAGCAGGACTGTCCCAATATTCACACATGTTCCGAAGATTTCAATGATAACAAGGAATGTTAGTCACTGATAAGGGAGTCTTATAAAGGAGCTTCGTGGGATGTTGTTTTTGAGTGAACGAGGGAAAGCACTGAATGTTTCACATCAAAAGTGACGAAATAGCGATGATTTGATGGAATGCGAAAGTGCGAAGGCGTTTCGATATTTCTTTGACGATGCGTTTGCGGAATGCTTATTCCGTTAATTTTTCTCTTGAATGATACTGGCAAGTGAAGCATTTCCAAACCTTGAAATAAGCATATCTATAGCTGAACTTTTATCTAATGCAACGACTTTATGCGTCTTCGAGCTTGTACGGTGATAGGCTCATCGATTAATGTTGCTTTTAGCATGAGATGGAATGCGTGCTTGTATTTTTTCTGGATCAGCTCCATTCCACCTAACATGGAACTGCTGCATTGTGCTACACTTCCTCACGTTGGAACGCATGATATTCATACTCAGTTCTTGAACCACTGTGAAACGTTTAGATAGATGGAGCGACATTGTTAACGCTGAGCGAGCGAGATCTGCGGGAAAAGCCACTCGAAATGCATTGCCTTGGTGATATAAAGCATCTCTCGAATGCTATTTCGCTTCTACGGAGTGAAGTGCTCGCAAACGGCTCCGACTCGAAGGTTCCTATTCTTTCGGTTAAAGTTGATCGTTCATTGCTCACTCTTAAACTGATCCCTATTATAGAAAAACTTATTCTCTAATTCCGTGTTATTGGCCCTTTTCTACAGCTTTTTGCCCGTCGAGTGAGGCATCTTTAGCGAATTGTCTGAATGCGGTACTACGATATAAACTGTGTATATGTTGCAGTCGATGTCATTTGGTTTTGTTGCCTTGCAGCTTGATGTTGTGACGTGAAAGCTGCTCCGCCTGCCATTCCCTCATGGCATTCTAAGCTTTCTTTGAGTCCTCCCACCTGTTGTTTCCTCTCCGCATCATCTTTTCGCACCGTTCAGTAACTTCAATAATCCTTCGCAGATCATTGCCATTCCATCTGCGAGCATTTTTCAACTTTGTTTCATTTTGAACCTGTTTCGGATATGAACAAGTGATATGATGTTTCAGTCGATGTCGGCATGCTCTTCGTCATCACATTTAAATGGTTCCGTGCATGTGCCGAACTCAACAGAAGCTGATATGAATCTGGAGCGAAAAGGCGATTTGCTGGTATGTGTTGATTATAAGGATGGTATTGTTCCTATTGCAAGTGCAGATCATCGAATTTTGGCCAAAACCAGGTATGTTATAGTTTGCACTCGAGTTATCTTATGAAGTTTTGCTGCTCAGAGTTGGGGTTTTGTTGCCCGAAAATGTTCTATGCGCTTGAACTGTTCGTTGAAATTCATTTCAGTGATCCCGTAAGATGCTGGTTGTGTGGGGCTATTTGATTTGCCTCAGACGCCGTTGTTGTTGTAATTAGTGAAGACATGGTGTGGTCATTTATTTGATTCACTGCTGGGTTGCACTGTAGAGCCGAAACGAAGAGAATCACTGCTTTTCGTCGGAAACATCTCAAGTGTTAATTGTTTTCTGTTGTCAGATGTCAGCGTTGAAATATATTCTCCTGAGAATCATTTAATTTTGTCTTATTTGCTGTACGTAAAGTTGCTCTTATATGTACAACTTGCAATTTTGTTTGTCGAAGAGACTATGTGTACTGTAGACACGGCATACTGTGGATGGCGTGTCCTGTTGATGAGCCAGAATTGGTCGTTAAGGCTTGATTAGCTGTCAAAATTTTGTTGGAATTGCAGAGGACGTTGAGTTATATAACCATATTTACAGAGGGCTCATTGCGCCTCACCAATAATGCACCGCTGTGGTTAAAGCAATAGCTTCTTCATTCGGTCAGCTAACACTGTTGAAAGTTATTCGTCGTTGGGGAAATAATTTGCGGATTACTGCATGGAACGTTGTTAATGTAATCTTTTTAAATGATTTCATAGCAAAAACTTATTTACAACGAACTGAAATGAATTTGACGAATAGGTCATGCGCATATTGGTGCTAAAGAGGAGGAAAGGAAAATTTGCAGTGACAGTGCGGGTCGTGTGCTAGGTCAGATTGCAGCTTCGAGTGAGCGAGGTCATGGAGAAGTGAGGCGAATTCACTTGTTGAGCAGAGAGGATCTTATACGTCAGGTTTCTTTGTTTTCACGCATTATTTGCTCACTAAATCTCCACAGTCTCAGAGATAAATTTCCCATTTCGCTTGCAAACTAATTCTGCATGAATTTTCCGTTATGCTGTTCATATTATCTAGCACTGGGTCGTTTTCATCGTTCACCGTTAGATCATTTCGACATAACACTGTAGAGTACAATTCTTTTTGTGTCAGTAAATGCGAATTCCCGCAGAGCAGTAACCATATTTGCATTACTGAGCTTTCATGAGCAAATGGAATTGAGAAAGAGCCAGATTGACCTCTGACCGCTTTCCTTTTTGGGAGTTTTGCACTGACTAACGCCCTCAATTTTGGTCACTCATTTGTAACCATCTCGAAATCATGTGCATTTGTTTCTTTTTATTATAGCTCGGGCTGGAATAGTTGAAATGGATTCAGACGGGTCTGTTTTAATTACGATGTAAAATTGAGAGGTGCTTTTGTGGCGATAAATTGTATTCGATCCCCCTTCCCTTCACTTCCATTCATCCCCATTTGTTTGTATGATGGAACTACCCGTATTGCCTGTGCACTTCAACTGCGGTGAAATTTATTTCGTAATTTTAATTTTAACTTCGACGGGGTTTTAACTCGTTTCCTCAAACTGTTTATTGAGTAGTGCATCAAGTCAATAAATAAGTGAATATATAATGAAAGTGAAGTAAAAACTTCCTTGTCGTATATTTTGCCTCCATTAGCAGTCTTGTTTTGATGGCCCATTCTATTAGCGGATGGATAAAAGCTCTATTTGCTAACCTTTTTCGATGTCTTTTGAAAACATTTGAAATAACAACCTTTATTTTTGCGTTCAGGTCGAGAGTCCCGACACGAAAAACAAATCGTTGGTAAAGTTGGCAATAGCATTTTGCTACTGTACCTTCTCGCTGCTTATCACCGCATTCGTTATGGTGCTCGTCCATGATCGTGTCCCAGGTGGAGTTCCTCTTGCTTTTATTGTCTTCATATCGTGAAGTTGCTTCAAATGGTATTAACGCTGAAACTCAAGAAAATGCAGGTCTTCATCTGTTTGGAGGAATTTTGGCAGATTTCGTAATTTGATGGTTTTTTCATGAGGACAATTGGCGGATGAAAGCGTTGATCATAGCACGAATTCCCATCACCTACAGAGGTGATGGCCAAGGCTTTCTTAGCACGTTTTCTAAGAAGAGCGTTCTTTGTTTCTTAAATGAAACTTTTTAGTTTTCCCACCCAAAAAGTCTATCGTACCAGGCTGATAAACTTCATTGCACCTTGAATTCGATACTTTAGCAACAAATTGAAATTTTCATTAAAGCCTTGAATAGATTAATCACGCGAACATCGCTCATCGATATCTTGCAGTGAGGGATTTCAGTTTTTAGGGGACTTGAATCGAAGCACTTTCCCCGCCGCTCATCGCTGTATGATTCGAAGTGCTCATTGAAAGCGCCTCCAAGATTAAAAGACTACACTTTTTAGGTGGGTAAATGAGCTTTCCGCAACGAATGACAAGGAATGTGATACTTCAACAGGGTTATAAAGGCATGAGCGTGCTATGAATCAGTTGTCTGGAGATTGTAGACATGAGTGTTGCATGTTTCATTTGAATCACTGAGACCCTAATTATGTTTGCCTTTTGGAACGAATGGAAAGCGTGCCAAGAGAGCTGCAGCGATATTCGCTCTTTGCATATCCGCTCATCAGGCTCGACGACTTCCGCAATCTACAAGCATTTTAATAGAGCCTTTATAAGAACTTTTTAATATTTTAACGAAATATCTATCGTCAATGCAATTCTGCTACAAAATATTTTTTCTGCGTTCTTCTACCGGAATGCGTGTAGTTTTGCAGATCTTAAGCACATTTATATTCCCGTAGTTCCTTTCGGAAGCGACAGGTGGTCTAGAAATTTTATCCACTTCACATTGTAGCGGGTGAATTTCGTGAACCTGGCTTCATTGATGTCCAAATTGGAGCCATCAGATCGTTATGCGTCGATTTGCAGATGCATTAAGAGTGTAGCAGGGCCATTCTGATATTTCTACGAAGTGTATTTTATGTGGATCGTTCGACTTTCAGACATGAAGACATACCCACCGCTGCCGGATATAGTACTCGACAATTTACCGTTGATACCGTGGGCATTCGAGATGTGCGAACTGATTGCGGTCACGCTGTGCACTATTTGGTTCACTACGCTGTTCTTCCATAAACACAGGTGATTCGATTACCATGTGAAGATTGCTGCGACTGCGAGATCAAGTATTGAGTCATTCCATGTAAATGGCCACTGTTTGAATTTATGGGTCCCAAACGGAAACTTCGAGTAATATTCGACGAGAATATGAGAGGGCGGTCGATTCCTAATTTCCACACAATACTCTTGCAGAGTTGTATTTGCAGAAGCAGATTTTCTTTTTATAGAATGGGGTGTTGCCAGCTCATTGCAAATATTAAAAGACACGGCAACTGTGTTCGATAAATGAGACAAGCCGTATTGGTCCGTACCCTTAGGTTCGTCCAACTCCCTAGCTCAGCGGTAAGTTGTACAGGTCTCTAGTAATTAAAGTATTGCAGTGATTAGTCGATCGATTGCATACTAAGAAGTTTATCATCAGATGTCGTCTTATTGTTGTTGTTTCGTCGTTGAGTTCATACTTTTGCATGCGTGAAATTTATTACATTCAGAGTGGTTATAATGCGTCGGATGTTTTCTTTGGTGGGTACGGTGTTTCTTCTGCGGTGTGTTACGATGCTCATAACATCCCTGTCGGTGCCTGGAGTACACCTAGAGTGCCGTGCGAAGGTTCGTCTCATTTGTCTAAATTATATCTTAATGTGTTTTAAGTACATTCCACCTATCAGCAACATTTTAAAGCATTCTTTCTCTTTTAATGTAGAGCTGAATCTTGTATTATAATACGAGATTAATGCTGAATAATAGCGAAATGCATTTACATCACACGACGATTGTGTCATCAAAATATATGCCAGTGGGGTGCATCTGCATTGAGACATCCGAGCCGAGAATTGATTTTTAATATACTGGATTGCATGGCAATGCAATTTTTTGAAAAGTACCAAAGAGAAATTGTTGATTTTTGCAGCTTGCCACAAAGCAACAAAGGTTTTTGATTTGTACCTTTGAGTAAGCTAGCAGCCAGTATGAAGCAAGCACATGATGAAGAGAATTAGGGAGGACTGATCGTTCAAGTAGATGAAGTATTGGTTGCAGAGCTATGGATCGCTGCCAGCAAAGTTATGGCAGGCGTATCATATTTGGTCGAGACTGGGTATGTCGATTCAAGGAGTGCGCACATGTGGCGATTACATGTTTAGCGGGCACACCACTGCTGTCACTCTTCTCAATCATTTCATCACCGAATGTTTGTTTCTGATATTGCAAGCGGAATTTTCATTGCGATTATGTTCTGAAATTTCGTAATTATACTTCCATGCATCGGTTATTTGAGCGATTTAGTGTTTGTCATCCGCCTCTTCTTTTAAAGTAATCTCCTCTCTTCATTTAGATATAGGATATAATTTGCTGGAATTCATTTGTTCCTTGGAGATTTCATTGGTGAAACATTTTGGCGGAAGCAAGCAGCAAAATTAAGGTAGGGGAGCTGGGCATGGGTAATATGGATGAGTTTGAAGGTACATGAGTTATTGGCCAAAGGAAGTGATTGTTGCTGCTGGCTGTTTAATTCATCATACTTTCGTGCAACTTGCGATAGAAGGATCGGTGAGCCTAGCCTAGAAATACTGTGGCATATTCTTCAATGTGATGAGACGTTATGAGTTGCTGAATGGGTTTTTTCATATTCTTTTCTCTTCCACCCTGTCCATATTTGCCCCTTTCTATTTACCTTCCATTATCCATTGCAGCCGCCGACACAAAGAAATGTCACAGCTTTAATGGACCGGCGCATTTCAGACACACCGGACACATGGCACGGTCTACACACGATCACCTGGGTGCTTAACCTCTTTGGTATATTTTTTATCCTGGCTGGCCATGAGCATTACAGTATCGATGTGTTTATCGCTTTCTACATATCGTCGCGCATGTTTCTCTATTATCATGCCTATGCCTACAATCATTACAATCTCACCTCAAATGATGACAGAATGAGGATTTGGTTTCCGCTTGGATGGTATGCACCAATGAATTCTATATTATTAAAGTTGCATTCGAACGGTTTGATATGATCGCAGTGAATATATTAACTTTGCTGCATTGATCATTGAGAGATGCAGCGCTCCTTAAGAGGGCAAGTCACTTCATCTGCAACCAGCTATGGAGTGTCTTAACCGAATCTCCACTCGTAATTTGAATACAACTGTTTATTTCTTTGGAACCGTGCTGGATGTGTCTGGGCGATGGGCAGTGGCTACCTGGTTGGTGTCCCAGACTGTTTGCAATGCAAGTGGCCTAGCCACAGGCCCTTTTACTAGTATTTAATTGATGTGCCTTGATGTCATCCTTTGAGGGCTTCATGGTGCAGAGAGAAATAAAGCCGTTCTTTACATGCCAGTCCCACTTTCCCACATGATTTTCACTTGATTTCTGGTAAATTTGTCTTCAATTATATGGATGAGTTGGATGCCATTTGATCATATGGATCGGACTTTCGCTAAGTGCTGGAATCGTTTCAGGTTCTTCGAAGCTGGAGGTCAAGGTCGAGTGACAAATGAGTTCGAATTTCCGCTCTCTTTTCCTCGCATAACTATGGATGAAATTCGACGTTTCCTGCGGTTCGATCACGTGGCACAATCTTTTCTTGAAGAAAGGAAGGAAAAAAGAAACGTGCCGAAATTAACGTTAGATTCGAACGACTCGTCGCTTTCGGACATTCATCGACAGTTGAGGCGGAGAAAAAGCGCGAAGAAGTAATGATCAGTCGGTGAGTAGAGCCGGTGAAGACAACTCACTCTCAAGCTTGTTGCATTAAACGCTGCAGGTATTGCAACACTTTGGGAGTGCAACTTGGGGTGGGCGTCTTTTGTTGCCTGCAGAAGCGTTAATGGCTTTAAGTGTTTATTTTTTGCTCCCTGAGCAGTTTCAAGCTTCATTTGCACATATTGCTGATTCCTACCGTTACAAAATTAACTGCCGAGTTTCGTTACAGAACGTCGTTAATGATGCTGCAGTGAATGTTGTTGCCTGCTTAGAAGCTTGAAGTGTTGCCAGACTACATAGTGAGTTCTTGTGTTGTTTATGTTGACAAATTTGTGATTTGTGATTGAATTTGGATCTCTTGCTAATCATCCGGTTATGATTACTTATATTCAACGCGATGATGAGCCTTATTGCCAAATAGCGATCGTCTATTCCAATAATAATATCAACAATATTTCCCGAATCAGTTGCTTTCGTTTTGCCGGTCCAAATATTATTTATGAGTTAATCATCATGCAAGAAGCAAGAGTTGGGAGGTACATTTGGTAATTTCTTCCTAACGGAAATTGGAACATTAATTTTGGAGGCGTTTATTCTTTCGAATGCTTTCATACTAACTGAAAAACAAGGCCTGTCAAGTTGTATATAGGTAGGCTAAATCAGAGAACAGACGGTTTAATGTGAGCGCGGCGTTGTTTTTCTTGCATGAGCTTTTTATTTCAGTCTGAGTGTGAACAAACTTCGTCCAGTAAACCTAAATTCACGTCAAGCAGATTTCTGAATTGCGGAATACAATTTACATTAATCGTCAAGTTGAGACTTGCTGAATTTCGGGTTGATTTCTAGACGATTTTCATATTGCAGAACGAGAATTCTATCAGTTTACTTTGGAAAACATTTTTTAAACGTTCCGTTGCACGAACGCACTGAACTTACATGTATGGTCGTTGACCCTTTAAAATAGCCGTACTAGTCTCGTGTGATTCGTTGTCATCACTGATTTTGGGCATCGGTTGATTAGTGCTTTCATGCTTCTAGCGGCCGGTTTTTAGTTATTTATTCAAGCGGAATGTTGTCAGCATCTCAACATTTCCTTAATGTCGTGTCGTTTCGAATTATATATTGTAAGCTTTTTAAATGAAAGAAGAGTCGGTTTCAAAATTGATTGAAATGGAAAAATAGTTAAGCTTGAATGATTCGAGCTTTTAAGCAGTTCAGACCGAGTTGCAGTTTCCACTTACTTCGAAGTATTTGTTCGTTCTATTTGTATCCTTGTCTAACTCTTATGAAAGGAGGTGAAAAGCGAAATCAAAAAATCCAGTCGTTTTGTTTAAATCGAGGCATTGCAACGCTTCGAATTGCAATGGGCTTGATGATTTTGGTTAGAAATTTGCGTTGGCTCTTCAACATCGTAGTGTAGGCCTGTTTTAGTGGGACTGGAGAAAGGATTTCTTCTTGAAGTTTCCTACTAAAAACGCCTTTGCTTCACTTATTTTTTCGGGTTTAGTCTTTGACAAGAACCACATCACTTCATATACAACTAGGTTTTGCTGTTGTTCTTCTACTTTGCCCTCGTTATATGCGAGGGTCATATTTATCATGCACTAGCATATGCTTTATCAGTGCGCAGCGTATAGCTATGCGTCGGCGTCGTTTATGCTATGTTGATCTTTAATAGGCACGACTTAGCGCTCACCAATGCTTTCACCGCCGATGTAAGCAAGAGGTATCGAATCTTAACTTTATTAGTTTATATAAAAGTGATGTATCATATCACTTATGTTCTGCGATGCTTTATGCATCGTGGGTGAGATTTATTCTCATTCATTATTGCATTTTGGAATTTGATTGCATCAGCAGTAGTCACTCTTCTGCTTGGTGAGGTACTTGCCATCAAGTGGAAATTAGCTTTGCTCTGCTCACGAGAGGAAAGTGGAGTAAACAATGAATTTTTAGTTGATGCCTTCAACTGCACAATGAAATCTGCATAAACACCTCGATGACGCGACAAAAACGAACCCTTCAGCTGGAATTTTTTCATATACTACTGTGTGCGATGAATTATTTGGGTTGTGAGCTGTAGAGTAGTATCAATAGTTTTGGTGTGAGAAAGGAGCGCACCTTCATCGCTTCACTGTTTTCCTTTGCTTCTTTCTATCGTATCAGGCCGTATTATTGTCGCTGTGTGCTCAAAAGAGTGCCTCTTCATCGGCTTTTTGATTGCCCATTGGGAGCTCAGTGACATGCTCTAGTCGTTTTTCATTAATCACGGTGATAAGGTCGTTGAATGGTTTTTATAGCCACAGCGGCTACTTTTTCCAAATCTAAGATGTTTGCGAAATCGCTTACTAAAGAGTGGAATGAATTTTTCACTTGGGGCATTCATAATAAGTTAAAGACTATGCTTTTCATCAGTTTAGTTTGGATAAATCATTACAGCTTGATCCCATCCTCTCCACCTGTCCTTTCTCCCTTTCTTCATCGGCTCTCCTTCCCACCGTCTATCCCACTTCATCCTAACAGAGGGTCTTATTTCGATTTTGAAATATAAATATGAAGGATAAGATGATGAATATGCGTAATCCGAATCGGTGAAAAGCAAACTGCCTGAAGGAGCTTACATTTTGGACGTGGCGTCGAAAGCTTTGAAAAGGTGCTGTTGTAAGAGAGTAACGTGTATGTGGTTGTTTCTGGATATTGCAGCACTCGACATTCACTGATTTCTGTTGTCTTTGTGTAGGTACAGGTTTGTTTTAACTCGCTCTTTGTTCACGTTTGTGTTCCGCTTTATACGAGTAAAGCATTATGTATTTAACGTGTGCATGCTTGGACGACTTGATCTTGAGCAAGAGATTACCCTGGTCAAACGAGATCCGTCTACACCAGCAGATCCCGAAAGAACTCATGTGATGAGTGGATGGGGAGAGGGAGTGGGCAGGTTGTTGCGAACGTACGAAACAAATTACTAGACAACGGCTATATTATATCCCCTATTACTTCATGCAGCTTGCCATAATTCGCATAAAATGTGTGATACCATTGTTTCTAACCACACAGAAGCTGTCAACTTGCATTTGTTCAAAATTTCTTCACGGACACCATGTAGAAGTGGGGGGGGGGGGGGGGGGGGGGGGGGGGGGGGGGGGGGGGGGGG
>JAARMF010002199.1:17793-29956 GCA_022844705.1 Toxascaris leonina
GGGGGGGGGGGTGAGAGGGAGAGGTGGGTCGTAGGTCATTTCCGGTGTTTAGGAACAAGCATTAGAAGAGTGAAGTCTTTGCTGCTCATCTTGACTTCTCTTGAAACAATGGGTTAGCTCATCCAGTCTCAAATTTTGTCAAACATCTCGTCCTTCAAGAAGGATTCCAGCTATGGGCCTGCCTTCGCCATTTCATTGCACCTGTTGTCTGCGGAAAGCAATAGTAGGTGACCGTGACGTCTCGTTCCTGCTCAAAGAGAACAGAGAAGTGTAGTTGCTTTCAGTTTTCATTTTCTCAATCAAATGCATAAAAACATTACATAACGCGTTGCCCAACAATAAAAGGTCAGCCTTTAATGCTCGGCTGATTGAACATAGGTGACCTCTGCATTCAAACTAGCGGGTTAGCTTTTGCCTCTCCAAATAAAATTTCAGCGTTTCAGGTAAAACCACCAGTTTTAGGAAATATGCGTGGAATTCAAAAATTGGCGTTTTATTCAACGCTTCAACTTTGAACTTAAAGACTGAGCGGTGACTTCCCACTCAGATAAGGTAGTGGGCTAGTGAATTTTCAAGGGTGATGATTGTTCGCTATTCAGCGAATCCATCGATCGTATAGGCACTCACTGCATTTCATGAGAACGATTTCTGCTTTTGCACTTAGCCATTCAACACAAACCTAACGTACGATGATCAGTCAACAGTCTTGTTTCAATCGGTATATTGTAAGCAATGTATTTTAAGCAAATTCAGTTTAGGAGGGGTATTTCGGAAAAATTCTTTGAACTATCAACAAGCGATTGAGTTGTTCGACTGTAATCGCGTTCACAACGAAAACATATTACGCTCAATCCAAAAGGAAACAAATCTGTGACCTTCTTGGCACAATGTCGTACGCAACGATTTAATCACTTACGCGGACGGCATTTTGTTTTTACTAATCCAGTCACCAGACATGTATTTCCCTTAAGACAAGTGAAGGTACTTCCCTCAAGACAAGTGAAGTGCCATAAGATGTTCGTTTGAACTGCACATGTCAAAGAGACCAATGAGGATGGTAGTCTTTGTGGCGTTGTTCTCATTGGCGACGGCAAAGCTAATGCCAGTTTGGTAATGCCCCATCTACGTTTTCTGATTTGTTTTGCCTTCAAGCTTGACATATTCGACGATTGCAGGTTATGATTCTTCGTCACCAGCGAGGAATGTCTGTTGGATTTCCGCTCTTTCGATGTGCACTAACGGCCCTAACGTTTTTCTTGTTTTTGATATACACTTCATTCTTCATATATTAGCCTTCGTAAAATTTCCTTAGCTTTACTTAACTATTCGTGTGAGATGTTGATTCGTTCTGAACAGTTAAAAGTGAGCTGCTGTGGGAGGTATTGATGCGAACTTCTAAAAGGCTCTATTGTTTCTGTTATATACAAGTTTAGGCGTGCCTTTCGGCATGGTGGCTGCTCTTGAGTTAATAAAGTTCGTCAAACTGAAGGGTCGAATAGCAGCGAAAGTTCAAGTGGTATGTGAGACATGAGCCAATGTGATACTGTCCTATTATTGATACCTTCGAACGTCTATCTGACCATTACACTCAAATGATTTTCAAGTTCAATATAAATGACAGCTCTTAATCATCTCGGATTTTGTGTCTTGAAAGTGTGGCAAAAACTAGGAATAGAGTTGTAGAGGTCTTTCCGTGATGGTCTTCCTTCTTTTAGCGAAAAGGAACCTGGCACCGGCATTGCAATAATTGTCGCTTCCAGCCAAATTTTTAAGAAGCAAGGGGCGTCCATCAGTTAGTCTGATGTGGCATCTTGCTGGATTTCGAAACTTTTGTTGTGCAAGTGTTGTGTTTCTTTAAAAGAAGTCCATTGCACGCCTTTGCTTATTGTAGAAAGTGGTTAAGAAAGCATCGACTAATAGCTTTTTGAGTAAAGAATACTCAAAAGTGTTGTATGGTCCTTTTAGCCGACCTGTTAAAGACGGAATGGCGGTGAGATTCGATGTTCGTTTTCACTTAAGAAATAAACTCATGGTCTGTATGGGCCCATTTTGGGCCACTTGTGGTTTTGACAATGATATAAGAGGTATAATTCTAATCGAATGAATAATATTCTAGCACGATGGTTTTAATGAACAACTTCGAGGAACCAACAGCATTATTGCCTGAAACAGTGCGCTTCTGGAACGCCCATGTGAGTTGCTCATTGCTGACACATCGGGGTGCTAAGCTTAAGACACTCGAACAGCTAAAGAGCTTTTTCGTGTATGTAATCGCCTTTGCGCATTCATTTGCTGGCGTCTCTATGTTAACAAAGAGGAGGCGTCTTGCGAATTCGAACATGTCAAGGTTTTGCCGTTCCCATTAGCAACTTTCCAAGTCTTCCCTTAACTGAGATCATTTGAAAACTCTTCGCCGGGACTTTTATAGCGAAAGAAAAATATCTTGGTCAACGAATATCCATTGTTACGGAGTTGTGAATTATGCGCTGCTAGAAACAAGTAAGCAGTAATTGGCCTATCGGTTTTGATTGCCATTTCAATCCAAGTCATCTTGTGTTTCTCAGGTTTACACGAATGGATATTTGGAAACAACAATATTACTGATGCCATAAACAGATAGCTAGTTGGGTAATTCAGACAGTCGCTGATATTCAGTAAGCTGATTCTGTATAAGAACATTATAACTGGATTCGGCACTGTAATCCGACCAGTCCGATAACAGTGCCATATGATAATTAAATTGATATGCTGAACTGTGAAGATGGTTCTGCTTGATCACACGCACCGGAGCACTCACTTTGCGTCGAAATTTTAGCACAGAAAAGATATGTTGCAATTATGCAGAGTGGCTTAATCGCTGTGATGATGAAGCCAGATTGCATCGGATGATGTGATAACTAAGAGTACAGCAACGGATTTTGTGATAAACGCGCCCTTAAGGTATTTGTGAGGATAACAAGCTTGACTTCAGAGTACAAAAGTTTTTAAGTCTTCAAGAATACAAAAGCATCAAACGTCATGCTAGAAATTAGTCTTCACATAAATATGAACTTAAAAACTAAGATTAAAATTTGGAATGACTAAATATGTAACGCTCGTTTCGGTGTTTTCACTCACTAACTATTACATTATCTATAAAAAAACCATTTGAGATTGTCTTCTTTCAGGTTTTCCTCTTCATCGTTCTAACAGTTCCGATTGCAGTTGCCTATTTTGCAAACTGGCTAATAAGCCACTCCATTTCTAACTATGAGGTGAGTTCGTGTCCACGTGCGTAAACAACTCCACTAGAACTTATTTCAGTAGTCTGTAATATTCAATTTAATTGAAACCTATATCTGAACTATAAAGTATATGAATATTTGCGAATGTAGGTGATTGGTTGCGAATGCAAGATATCAGATGCAATATGTAATGCTTCTGTTATTAAGAACGCCAGAATCCAAACAAAATCCGCGGTTTCAGCTCAACAGCGTGCGCCACATTATCGTTGAAATTAAAGAGTACATGGCACAGTATCAAAAGCTTATCTATGATCGTAAAATTCCCCGACCCAGCTAACGGTGATAAAGGAACTCAACAAAGCCTAATAAGATATCCATACGAGCGTTATAGATATTTTTGACGGCACTAAGAACCCTTTATCGGAAATCATTTGTTAGCATGCAAAACCATAACCGTGGTGTATTTGAGGAATTCTGCATGAAAAGTAATAAACTGTTGTGCCCACTTGCAACGGTTTTTACCGTTCCTCTTCATTCCTCTCTTCTGAATAGCCACAAGTGATGCTAATTTTTACTGTTATCATTTGGAGATACCGCACTGCTGAGCCTCAGATTAGTTTAGAAGACATTATTTCCCGATGTGGATGCGAACCGGAGTTGTGGAAATCATAAATTCATTCTATTCTACTAAAGTTGGCATTTATCCAATCGGCTTTGTACAGTCCGTTGAAGATTTTGCGAAGCTAAAAGCATAACATAATGATACAGCCGGAATGTTTATTTTTGCAGTTGTCGACGTACGCATCTTTGCAGGAGTCATCGCAAGAGAGGACTGATGATGAAGTGGTTAAGCCTGAAGTCGATCTAAAGGAAGGAGGCGAGAAGTTGGCTAACTTTCTTTCAAGAATGAAAACCCGAGAACTGCAGACGCCTCCCACTGAACGCTCTTTTAAGGCGGAGATTGAAAGAGCGAAAGTTCGAAAGGTATCTGAGAAATATTTTTCGACATTTTATGAAACCATAGTTTTTATTAGAGAACAGTAACCACAATCTGATATCACACAATTCCAGTATGGGAGCTGCTGAATCATGAACCAGAGCCAATATTCTGTCGTAGTTTTAGTAGCAATGTGTCATTTATTGCAAGCAATACATTCATGGGTCCTCATTGATATGTTTGGATGGCGCAAATGTGGGCACTTAGTGTTTCAAGTTTCTGAAAACACAAGTTTCCGCAGAAAGTAGATATCAAAAAGAGGTAAACAACGAGCGCATTCAAATGCTCACTTGATGACTGAGAGATGTTTCTGATTCAGATTCGTAACTCTGGAGTCATCGTCGAGAGTCCAAAAAGTGCGAAATCAGATTCATTCATCTCACCGATTTCTGCCGAAGGAACGTTTCGGCGGTGTAATTTTGCATCGCCTCAACAAAATACCATAATTGAGGTCAGTTGTGATTTCGACGATAACAATTTTCAAAACGAAACCAGCTCGCTGTAAGAGAACTTCAAACAATTCACCAACCAGACAACCTACAGACTTCAATCGTGCCAGTTAGACCGACTGTTCCATTTCGACATAGATTTTTGACTATCGACCGATCAGTGGTCGGCTATCAGTCGATTAGATTTTCGATCTGTTGTTCATGACCACTCATCCGTTTCATATGAAGCACTTTCGGCTTCCAAAGGGACACGGCTTAACCTTTCGTTGTTATTTCTAAAGAACGACCAATAAGTAGGCTCATTGAAGGGAACGAATGGAGAGACAGAGGAAAAAGATGTCTCCTCGTTGAGACTTCCGCTGGAGAAAAGCGACGAAGAGGATGAGCTAAACATCGCCTCATCACCCGAAAAGATCGCCATTTTCTCCGACTGTCTGACCGGTGATGAGCCAGCACGACAACTCACCAATGCAGGAGACCAACTCAGTGGGGTAATTCCACAATTCACATATTATTAGCGAACCATAGTATTGATGCATTATCGAGCTTGAGCTAGTCTTATGTGATTACATGAGCTTTGCCACTGAAAGTTTGTGATTTTGCTGTTTTCTTTTCTAACTCTGAAATGTGCGAAGTCTGCAGTGCAGCATTAAGGTGCACAGGTGAAATATGTGAGGTAGACTGTTCCTGTTCCTGGAAGATGCCAGTGAGATAGGTTGACGTGAATTGGGCATATGGATATAAACACTTATAAATTAAATTGTAAATGAATAAAAAGATTTGTTTGTTTATGTTCCCGTTCATGCGTATATTCGAGTTAGACGTTTTTTATTCGAAGAAGAAATAGAAAATATTTTCGTTGTTGTGAGTGAATCACGAAGTCTACTCTTTAATAAGTACTTAGAAACCTCGTCAGCATCCAATTACTGCGCGTTTCGGAATCATTGGGAAGGTTTGCAACAAAAAAATGAATATTTCAAATGCACGAGCACTGAATGTATATGTACGAAGCAAAATATGAATGTCAGACTGTGAATGAGATAAATTGCACGGTGGCCTACCAGAAATGAAAGCGTTTCTGGATTCATCTTGTTTCAATAATTTAAGAATCCGAACTTTGGGAGACGTCAAATAAGCGCGATGCCGGCACAGCGCAGGATCGAGCAATGGATCAACGAGGCCGCAGAGGCTGGTTACTCTCAGCAAGAGGTATCATATTATCACTGAAACATTGAGCTAACGATTAGCGGTGCGGGACTTACTATATAGTTTTAAGAGCAACACTGCTTCTACTTATTTGTCATCCTGTTCCATCAGCAAACGTCTTCACATAAGTCTTTTCTTTATACGACAACTAGAGTGACTTCGGAGGTGTGATAGGAAACGCAACTGAGGAAGACTTGAGAATTCGATGAAATGAAAGGAGGTGCGCCAATGCTTCTTCCTACAGAAATAAGAACATATTCTTATTCTAATTCCCACGCAAATCCGATTATTCGCGTCGATTTTATCAATGATCGATTTAAAATAATTCTCAGATGGATCTGATTGTTTTCGTGAAAGGAACATCATGAGTCTTTTATGGATTATCACAGCCGGTGTATTTAAGTTCGACGTCGGTTACTCCAATATTGTTCCTCTTTTTCAGGCCATGAGAAGTGCTGCGGAAACCAACGTGACACCTTCACGAGGAGGTGCTTTTCTGCCGCAGAATTTTATAACACCTTCGGCCAGAGCATATCACCGGAAACGTGTCACACCTGGTTATGACATGCAAAAGCAATCGCTGTCAAAGAAAGCCAATCATTCACCAACAGGCGATCAAAAAGTTCCTACAGCAAGAATGTATCCAACCACACTTCTAAACGGTGGTTGTTTTTCCGCCAGTATTTCAAACGCAATGGTTTCCAAGCAGCAGCGAACAACGGAGAATGCAGTGAAGTATGATGTCGGTAATGCTGCTGCTGCATTAACGAAGGTGCTCCCAAGGCAGCAAGCAGAACCAGATGACTATCTGACCTTTGCCAAGGGGCTGTCGACCTTTCATGCGCCACTCGATTCTCAAACGACTTCAAATATGCAAGACAAGCATCTAGCAGATGGCCATCCTACTGATAATTTCCAGCCCATCTCTCAGCCTGCAGAGCATCCGCTTAATCGAGGTGTTGTTTTTGACTGCCTCCCAAGCCTTCTTCCGATCGCAGGCAGTAATGCGAAACCGTGTGGAGATAACCGAACGACTGTGAGAATTCAGAAGAACGCAGGAGTCGGAGAGAAAATCGTCGATATAGAGAGTTATAAGAAAAATCAAACACCAAAGCGAAAGCAGGAGCAAGCGAATCAAGCGAATAGTGTAAAGCGTCGCCATCGACACCGTCATCATCAGATTCGTGTTGAGGATATTCAGCATCGAACGGGTCGACTGGCAATGCGAAAGCCAGGTCGAAGGACCGAGGAGAGCCTGTTGAACTTATTCCAAAAGATGCCGCTTGATAAGCAACAAGCAATAATTCAAAAGTGCTCGGCAAAACGATAAACTTTCGACGTATTCATTCCTTCGAGGTGGTAACATCGCAGCAAAGAGATTGTCTTTGGCAAGTCTTTGGTAGATTGCCTTTGGCAAATCCCCTGAAAGGATGTCTCAACGGTGCTTTCGTCAATTATTAGAAGTTTTTTCTGTTTTTGCTTCCGTGAAATTTGCGAATCTTTTGAGTGGATGATGCAACACTTCAAGTTGTATGCGCAGTCTCCACTGAAAGCTATTGGAGGAGATAGGGGAGATGGGAAGGGGAGGAGAATACACTTCTGTTATTTGAGCGATTTTGGCTAAAACATTGAGAAGGGGTCTTGTGAGCGCAGCTGTTTTTCTTTTGTTATGAATGTATTTCCTTTATTGTCTGAAGGAGTGGATGGAAATTATTGTTTTAACATCTATGTTATTGTTGAAGCATTTCGTCTTATGTTTAGGTGATATGATTGATAACGTTATGTCAATGTGAAATCTCTGAAGAACAAAACTGATAGGGGCAAGTGCACTACAATGTTTGTTTCAGATGTGAATAACCCGGCAATGTATTGTTGCATTTGCGTCTGAGTTTTCTTCTTTGTTAAATTTTGCTTGTTCCGTGATTATTGTCCATTGTCGTAGGAGGAAATTCAAGTTAACGGCTCACTGGTCACCTTGGTACCTCAAGGCTAACTTCGCTGTCAGGTAGATGCACTTCAGTGGCTCAGAACAGGTAGTTTGAAACGATTTCTCGTTAATATAAATGTAGCAGCAAAGAATGGTTGCTAGCTCATAAATCACGTTTTCGCTTCATATGACTCCGTGAAAGTTTTTCTAGGCCATTGATGAATTTTGCCGTGGACAAAGCTCAAACACGCGTATCCTGTGTCCTTTTTTGGCATACCTATTCTCTATGGGGTGCAGCCGTTTCTTTTACTTTGCTTTTCATGATCCCTTTCATCCACAGTTCCTTTCATTCATTCCATAAAAAATTTCTTCAAACATGAAAATTTTCTCGTTGAAAAATGAAAATTTCTCGTTTTTTTTCCTTCCGTTCTCTACTGCTGAGCCTTTTATTAGCGTTTTCATTTGAGCTTTCCTTTCATATGCATCATACAAGGTGCGTTATCAGTTTATCTTGTTGCAATATATCAAATCAGAAACATGCAAACGTTGTTACAACTGTTTCTATTGATATGAACCAGATGTGCATTAGAAGAGGGCATGATGTAGACAGCACTATGAAGTGAAACGAAGCGATTTAAGGAAGAAGAACGTATTACTGAATCTTCTATATGAGCTAAGTGAATAACTTTTTGAAAGACATGATTTTAGACGTTGTTAGCTCTCAGTGCATGGTAGGAAGTCTGCTTTATCAAAATAGCACCTGCGCACCTCCACACAATGCTCCAGCATTGTTGATGCTAGCCGAGCCATAAAAATGCCTACTTACGCCCTCGATTGCAACCATTGTCATCATCCAGATATATGTCGCTATATTTCGTAGTTTGCTGTTGTATATAGAAGTCATTCAACTATTTGTTTTTCATTCTACTTCGAAGCGTCATTCAACTTCGAAGCGTTCCAACGTGAAATCATAGCTTTCGACAGGAAAAAAGATCGGAAGGGAACATGGCCGTAGGTAGCCAACTAAACTTCTCAAAGGCGTTATTGGGCTGTGGGCGAGGAACAGTTGGGGAGAAGAGGATAAGAAAAGAGGATAAGAAAAACGAAAGGGAAGTGAAAAATTATAGCAAATGTAGATATCATGAAGTGGAGGTGATTCAGTTATATCGAGAATTAAGCAGACACCTACAACACCGGCCAGAATATTCAAACTCATGGAGACGCATGGTTATATTTCTTACATTTCTGACGTATATGTCCGAATATTTATTGGCGAGCCTATTCATTCAGGGTGTTGTTGTTACGCACTGCTGTACAGTAACCTTNGGAAGTGAAAAATTATAGCAAATGTAGATATCATGAAGTGGAGGTGATTCAGTTATATCGAGAATTAAGCAGACACCTACAACACCGGCCAGAATATTCAAACTCATGGAGACGCATGGTTATATTTCTTACATTTCTGACGTATATGTCCGAATATTTATTGGCGAGCCTATTCATTCAGGGTGTTGTTGTTACGCACTGCTGTACAGTAACCTTTCCTTGATGATTCGCGGACGAGCTGCGAGATGTCTTATGCATTTTACCGTTGAGATGGCTTATGCTTGCATTCGTGTCGAATGAAATATTTCCGTTTCCATTCAGTCGAATGGCCAATTAATACAGCACCGAATGTTGAAGCTCATTAGCCCAATTTCCGGCACAACATTATTCCATAAGATTTGCATAAGCGAAATGGCGTAATGCGCACAGTGTTGCTGGCGCAGAACAAACATCCTGTCATGTCTCGAAATAACCTAAATCATCATCGCAGAAACTTTGAGGAGGACTTATAAAGGGTTTGTTCCAAGGGGAGCAACGTTTGTTGCTCTTCGAACAATTTGTTCGCGGAACAGCAGCCTGAAATGCGGTTTATAGCGTCTCGTTAAGATAGGATGAAGTCCGTTGAAAGAAGTTTAAATACCTATCTCGGAACGCTAAGATTCTCATAGTGTTTTAGAATTTTTACGCCGATGCAATGCACATGTATCGCGATTGTTTTCAATACGTCCCTGACGATGTTGTGCTGCTTCGTCCCTTGCTGACTGAGGAGATGATCATAGAAAACATGAGAATGCCGTCCAGAAAAGCCTGAGTTACGAAGTGAATCGAAGAACCCAAATAAGAAAATTTCGCTCAGACTGCCAAAGATAGGTGAACTGCATACTACTCCGTATTCAAATTTGGCCAGCGATGACAAAAATCTTCCTTAAGTGAAACGTTTTAGACTGCTGCCATCATTGCTACGGTTTTCGAAGCGATTGAATAGTAACATTTCATAGCATCCTTCGTGATGAGCGTAACATCGATGTCCGAATGTTATGAGGAGCAATTGATGTCGTCGAGGTTCTTCCACGGTTTGGCTAGCCATGAAGATATTCGGCCACTTCTCCTCAGAGATGGAGATTACTTGCTGAGGCTTTCGAATTATGATGGTATACAGTTTTTTCTTGATGAAGTTACGTTACTGAGGATTCGTGCACGCTTTTGATCAAGACAGCATGTAAAGTTTGCACTTGCGACGAACTGGAAAATGATTATAACTGTAGAAGCTTGACGGTAAGATGACGGTGAGAGAGACAGTTTGTTCAGCTATGAAAGCATCAGCTGCACAGGTTTCCATTAGAAAGTGGTATGCGGAATGATTAGATTCAAAATGCTGAAGTGAATTCGAAGCTCCTTCGGACGAATCGTGGGAGACATTCGCAGTCTGCGACTGCCAGCGGCAAAAAAGACCAGCAAATCTCAGGTAATATCTAGGCACTTACGTACGTAGCAATATATAGGGTTCCGAGCAATCCAAGCAGACCTTTCTGGTGCAGCGAAACATTACAGCGCTATAGTGTGTGAGAGAGCCCTTTCTAGAGCATCTTCTTTTTACAGCTAACTACTTTATAATTTTCTGTTGATGGAGACGTTTAACTGACACCTTTTATATCGGAAATACATCCAGCACCGTGGTGACGCTTTTCCTACATCCCGTAAGACTCAACGTTATTTATTTACCAACGGAAGCTATCGTTTCAGGCCTTACGGTTTGTGTTCTCTCAGTTCTCGATGGTACCAGAATTAAAAGTTTTGTCCTCAACCAAGATAGTAGCAAACGCCAATTTTACTTCGACGCACGTCAGGTAAATATCTGCTCGACTTGTGTCTCCTGAGCTGTGTTGTTTTCTCAGTGGGAAACAATAGAACCAACGCAAATTATAGAATATTGATGCAGTCATCGTTACGCTAAAGCAAAGCTTTTCTCAGCCTTCTCGAGCAACCCGAGCGTTATTTGTGACTTGGTGCAACGAGAAAATGACCAACTAAAAGCACGGTATTTCGGCTAATGTGAATATCAAAGTTCTGCACCATTAACGTACAATGTCCGGGACGCTTCTCGATTTTAAGAAAGTGAGAAATGGAAAACCTCCCATTGTTTTCATTTTGGGTTTTGTTGTTTTAGAAGTCGCTCTCACCCAGCAGATTTATTTCCATGAAAAGTGTGAGGAATTTTTATTGCATTCAACGAAGCAGCAGCTTCTGAAGCGTATTTCCAGTCCTTAAAGGAAATGAGCATAAGACGCTTGGTTGAACGTCATCATGAAGCGAGCAATCCACTCTCTATGAATGCACCGATCTTGAAGAACGCTATTCCTGTCCCAGAGTGGAATTTCAACGCGCAATCCGTACTGTTAACAAGAAAGATTGACAATTGCTATGCGGAAAAGGTAACGTTTATACCTGCGACATCCACCGAATTCCATCATCTGCAATGCATTGTAACAAAATCTGTCACAATAACGCGGTTTCACTGTCACAATAACCTGCTAGCTGAAGGAATAAAAGATGTCATTAACAAAGAATGTTGTTAGTAATGGCTATGTTGTGGGACAGCTGGAACATGGCAGTTCCCGTTCCTGCCCCCTGGGTGAGGGCCATCAGGAACTCTTTTAAACTGCTGTATTCGGCGTATTCCACTTCTTCGCCTCAGGCACTGCACTAGATGCCCTTCCTTGCAACGCTAGAATTGCACAATTCTGGTTTTTTGGTTTTCAACAACTGTGTGTAGAAGGCGACCGTTTACTAACTCTGTGAAGTGGAAATTGCTAAGTTCAAGGCGTTTCAAGCGGAAATACAGACGAAAGGAATCAAGCTTCCAGCGGCGGTCATGACGATTAGCGAAAGTGCCGATGTGGAGGCAGTTAAGTCATTTCTGGCAGAAGCAAGACTGCTGCGCAATCTGAATCATCCGAATATTTTGCGCTCATATGGAGTCATTGTTACTTCTAAACCAATAGCGATGGTGCTTGAATTGTGCCAAAGTATGTTT
>JAARMF010002200.1:0-10034 GCA_022844705.1 Toxascaris leonina
AGGTTGAGAGATAGTTTGATTTTGCCATCTAAGAAACACTCTTTTACTCACAGTCAATGACGGATTGGTTATTTTTCATAATCGTATGTGTTTTGTTCCTCGAAGTTTTCTTTATATTTCTTGATATTCCCGTTTTATTTTTCCATCATTTCGACAACTTGATACTATTCACAATCTAAAACAGTTCTTGATATGGGATACTAATAGTTTTATTACTATGACTGTATAATACTGAATCTAATAGAGCCATAATTTGTTCTTGCTATATCTCCTTTTAGGAACGGTCAATCTACCAACACCTCGGCTGTAAGGTTGATGAAAAAGGAGAACAATAATTTTTGAATCATTATCACCAGCGTTCATCGAATAATATAAAGGACGAATAAAAATTCATCAAAACAGCATATATTTGAGCTCAGATCAAATTCGCAATGCTCTTAGTGTGCTTATTGTTCTATTTGGAGAGGTCTATATTATAACTAGTTCATCTGAAGATTCTTTNCATCTGAAGATTCTTTGTAAAATTATGCACAGGGAACAACATCGGTACTCATCCAATGGTTTTATATCGGTTCATGCATTAAAGCAAAATACAGCTTAGAAGTGGAATCTAGGAAAGGAGTTATGCTTAGTGGTGAGGGATAAATGCCTGTAAGTTATGTGGTTGATGCCAAATAACCACATTGCCTTAGGCTCTAATAAATGAGCATGCTAAGGACTTTCAAGAAAAACGAGAAGGTAAGGCGAGCACCGCTACTACTGATAGGCAAATCACTTTGGAAATCCAGTGCCGCGCGAAAGAAGTTGAAAAATATGCGCATGACTGAGCGCTTTGTGCACAATATCTGACATCGGACATTTCCGCCAAAGCCAATGTGCTACGATAACGAGCGCGAAGGATGATGTGTTCTAAATTCTTTGACAATAAACCGCACATCCTAATGGAGTATTCATTCATCTTTGAGTGGAGAGTGTTAGTGTACAGTTAGTGCAGTGGATCTAATTATTGCAGTTTAGAAGTGACAGCAAAAATGTTTCTTAGCGGATGTGATCCTACGCATTCGATGGGTGTGTCGCTATAAAACAATATTACCAATAAACATCTAGTCCGAAACGTTGTGATTTAGATGCTGGAAAGCACATTTCTGCTAGATTTCGCTTCTTTCTGACAGTCATATAAGCCAGCTAAGAATTCCCCCACTATCTATTCTTCGTTGCCTTCCGTTCACTTCGAATCATAATCCTACCTCCCCCTCCCCCTCTCCCCCCCACACATCCTGTTATTTTATCAAATGGGCCTCATTTGCATTGTGAAGCTTTTCGTTATTTCTTAAATAGTCAGTCTCACATTCGGACAATGATGCGTTGTTTCAGGATAACGCCAAATCGTCGTGCATATGTCCCGCTGCAATAGTTCGTCACATTTTGCCTCTACAAGAAATATTTCTCTCAGAGAATCAATCGGTAAAACTGCACTTACGAATAGAAATAGATATGGTAAGTTTTAAACAGAAAAAATTTACTTCTGAATCCGAACAGGAGGACACTGTAATAAAGCTATAAGAGACTTTTATTCATCGAAAGGGTGANGACACAGTAATAAAGCTATAATAATGCAGGAGACTTTTATTCATCGAAAGGGTGATCTTTGGGTTGATTCATCGAAACCCATTATTATTGGGGCGTTATTAGCATGTTTTCGCAGCATCTTTCATTAGATTAGCCGCTTTTTTGCAAAATCGAAAAAAAACAGCAAAATATGCGCTATGATGCTCTCATACTTTAGATGACTGAATCCGTCTTTTAAGCTATTTGCAATGGAGCAAACATTCTTCCGACTTGTCGATTACAAAACGATACAGTCGATACAAAGACACTTTTTATTTCTCAGATATATTTAATCATACATCTATCGAAATTGGAGTTGTGAAATAGTGCATCAACACTATTGCTTGTACACGCGATTACAATGTAATTGCAAAAAATTCGTCACAATATTCAAAAAAATGCGATGAAAAATGCATTACACAAAAGAACGGATTCCTTCATCGTTTTTTAGTTATATATCGATAGATGAAATTTCTGTTGAAATTTCTGCTTTCTTTTTTTTTTCAGATTCTCGTGTCGTCGATTGTACTACAAATGAAGGTCGAAAACATCTCGAGAGTTGCATCGATGCAGTACTCTCTCCTGCATTTATCTATATGCGCATACTTGGCCTTAATCATTCGCTCTCCGCTCACGAACACATCAAGAAATTTCTTCACGTTTATAATATTATCGTCGTATTGGCGTTGGTAAATTTCCTAATAAACATAAATCTCTCTTTTTTTATCAAGAAAGATATCGTTTAGTTCCGAAAGTCGCTCTCGACTTGATCAACAAATTCTCTTAGAAGCAAAAATTAAGTCATATGTGCAGAAAAATTATCGAAATTAAATAATGCACAAATAAGCATCGAAATTATTTACACTTACAGAGAAATACTTAAACTATGTATCTTATAGAAACTGACATCATATGCCGAAGAAAATAAGAATTGACATCATGCAAACACGACTACATCACCGTTTAGCTCATATTCCTATAGCACAATTATAATTCGACACATCGCAAATCAAATCACAACAACAGAATTGATTTCCGAGAAGAGGTTGACAATTATTACCACCTGATAATAAAAGATATCAAATGATAAGGATCGAATCGCTCTCCATTAATCATCTACTTTTTATTCGTTTAATTTCATAAATATTTGATTACAATATTTTACATCCTATAGACAAGCGGATTTTTAGTCAATCGGAGCAATTTTTCTAAGAAATTCCAAATGAATATCAATAAAAATTTGAAATTTGATGAAAATTTTCAGAATTTATTTGCGATACGTAAAATAACACTTTTAACGTTTAATGGTATTACTATCGAATTAGCATTTGGTATTATGAATGCCGCTTTTGCGCTCAGGTAATATTTCAGCCTTTTCGTTTGCTCACCTTTGAGTTTCTTAACAAGCTAAATACGATTATATTGCTTAAACTGCTTCGTTTCAAATTCGATTGTTAATATTTCGCGGCAATAATTGAATTTTTCACAAATTGAATGTAACATAAAAATGACAATCGAAGATTGTATTGATTATTGCACAATTTATCGATCTATATAACGAGATGAAATCTAACGAATATTGGGGAAATAAAAATTAATTAGATGACGCAAACGATGATTATTGCATTCGAAGTTTTATTGCAATTCACAACGATGCAATGATGTGATGAATTTGTTAAATGAACAAATTAATTGCAAAGTGGTGATGTAATGCGTCAAATTGAAAAATAATTTCCACGTTATTAAATGTATACGATGTGGCAATGTTAAAATTTTGAGCAAAAATAACGGAAATGTTTCTAAAATCAAGAGAAATATTCGATGATTCTTAAACGAAATTGATTATGATGCATTCTTAAGTTGTAATTTGCTCTTTGAAATGACGTCATATCAAATAGAAAAGTCAGAATATTCGAAATTTATGTGCTCATCAAATAAGATTGAGGTGGACAATTGAGGACATTTATCTAAAATTTTATGACTGCAATTTTTCTCATTTGTTGACTACATAAATGCGCTTTAAAATTTTCTTTCCGCATTATTGCAGATCAAATTTTGAGCAAAGAAGTGCAGAAAAAAGCGAAAAATGCTGATTGTCTGTGGAAACGATAAGAAAACGGTCAGAGAAGTGGAGAGGAAGGGGGCGAGAGTGAGAGTGATGGATATAGGACGGTATGACATATAATTCTCGATTGGTATTAGAGGGGTTGGGGTAGCCAGTCTTATTATTAGTTTGTATGAATACGTAGTTTTTCTCGTTCTTCCAAGCAATATTTTCAGTGGTGCCCTATGTGCGTTGTTCTTGCTGCGAATGCAAACAAATTTCGGTCAATTGAGTGAAACGGTGATGAAGCAATTGGCCGAATACGACAAGGAGTCTGTGGAAGTGTATCAAATCAGACGTCTCTCCTATGTGTTGATCGCGTTTGTGATTGTGCTCTCGTGCGCAGTTACCGTCTCCATCTCGGGTTATTCTATTTCTCTCTTTACGAGATCAGCATATCCCTCTAGGTACAACGAGAATGGAAACGTACGCATTCACTAAGAAATAAGAAACAGCGGCAAGCATATGGCTTTGAAAATTTCAATTGCTATGTTGAAACAGCACATAATATCTGCCGAGTCGCAAATCGCTCACACCATTTGGCAATTGTGTTATTTTCCGTTCCGTTTTGAGCTTCTAAGTTTATACTTGCACGTCTTTCCTGCTCGACACATCCGAACAAGACATTTCTGAGATCGTAAACGAAAGCAGTGGAACCTTGCATCTACCAGAAACCGTAAATGGGAAAGACTTTTTTCGTTCAGAGGGTGGTCTAGCGCATATTTAGACAAAATTATTCTTCTCCACCGGACCGACTATCTAGAGAGAAAGACCGCACCGCATTAGAGAAAAATCCTGTGCGTCATCGAGGAGAGGGAGGAATTATTCAGCTTATAGCTAAGAAAATGTAGGTGGGCATAGAGGGATGTGAGCTTGAAATATGGAAAAGATGCGTGTCGATAAACGTTTTCTGCAGTACCCGCAAAACATTCACTTTCCTAAAGGCTGTAAAAATCAAAGAATTTTGATTATGTTTGGACTTATAGATTAGATTTGCTTCAATAATCTCAAATCTCATAACACCTTTAATTCTCGTTTAAATAATAAATCCAATTGTTGCTGGAGACAAAATAGAGCTGCGATCGCTCCACACACACTCATCCTAATTTGCCGTCTAAAATGGAAGGTCATCAAATGAGCGAATGCAGACGTACATATGCATAAAAATTCTAGAATACCTTCTTGAATGCGTTTTTTTGCAAGAATGTGCGACAATGAGCTGGACGTGTAAGCACAATGTGCCTTTCTGCTTGCTAGTATCGGTCCAGTCAGCTATATAAGTTGACGAGGTATATTCAGCAATTAATTTAATCAAAATAAGGGGACTTCTGCTCATGTTTCGCAGCCGATAGCTAATCAAAATTTTCAGAAAAACACAGTTGATATTCTGGAGGTACGGGTGTTCGCTAAGCGATCGTATCACTGCATTTAAATTGCCAATGAATATCATTTCAAGTGCATTCGTTGGATTCAGATGACAAAGTCGTTCATTGCAACTACCGTATAGTATTACACAATACTCTCTTTATCTTCAACAATTTGAGTTCAGCACTCTTCCGATCCCTCTATTCCTGCCAACTTCAACATTAAAGCGGAAATAAGCTTGCGGGCAGTTGCTCCGAATATAACCAAAAAACGGAAACGTAATATTTACAATGACGGATGTCACAAAAAATCCGCAAAGTGCGTTTCAAAAAAGTGGAAGAAGACAAAATTCCTCGAAATCGCCTCGAGCGATAGAATATGATCAATGATGCTCTAGCTAGGTGTGGTTAATTTCAGTATTCTTAATGGGCATTGATGGTGTTCCATATATTCCACCCGTATTCGACTCGAATTATATATTCATTGATTGCTATATGGTTTATGTATCACAATCAGCGCTAATGATCTGTGTCTCGTTGTTCATCCTCTGTACACATATTCTTGGCAAAAGTATGAAGAAACTCGCCGATGATATGTACGCTCAAGGCATACAATTGGACGAAAAGTTGGTCTTAAAAAATATATAGACAAATACGTAATTTTGGTCTTCAAGGATGTTGCGTGATTTGGTTGCATCCGGAACAAAATGTATTAGAGTGTTCAGGTTACTAATGTATTAGAGTGCTACCGATTTTTAGCTGTAACAGAAAAAATTTTATGTTTTTGCGACTTGTTATGTACGACATGAATGTTTCATTTACTATCACCGAACCTAAACAGTAGGCTAGTCTGAGTATAGCAAAATTCTTTCACTTGTCTCATAAGGTAAGTCTGTATAGGCAGAGTAAACGGAGTAAACAAGGGCGTATAAAACGACGCCGATGACGATGAGAGACCGGTTCCTTATAATAGGCTAGAGCTCTGACTAACTGATTCAAAGAGATGCACACGAGAGATCTGCAACTTTCATGCATAGCCCGTACAATAAGTGAAAAATTTTATGTGCTTCTCGAACGTTGTGCAAAAGTTAGAGGATTATACGCTCATCGGTGCCGTTTTATCAGCTACCCTCACGAGTGCAAATGCAACATTTCCGGTTGCTGAAAGTTTTCCCCATAAAGAGGGCACACCTTCACTCAGCATTCCCAATAAGCTCATGATTCTTGTGGGAAAGACGTTTATTATTTCATAATTACTTCCGCCTTTGAAATTCCTCAAAAACGCATCAGTATATATCCCATCATATTTCACGATATTTGTGTGAATGAGTGATAGATTGCAGGTGAGCAAAAAAATAAAACAAATCCTAGTAGCATTAATGAAAGAACACTACTAGTGTTGGCATGGATATTCAATCGCCATATCATGCAAAACCATTCATTAGAGTTCATCCTATAAGAAACACTTTCCAGCTATCATCTTTGCGAATGTTATTACAAAATTTCACGTTTATAGTATGACGTTCGTGTTGATTTTATCATTTGAGGATTCAATTCAAATTTCAGGCTAACGATGAGAGATGCGGTTGATAGGATTGAACACATCCGAAACCGATATCACGTAAGGGACACTTATTCTTTTCTCTCACTAGGTGATAAGGAAAGACACTTTCGACCGAAAACAAATGCGAAGAGAGATTATTCAAAATCTCCTCCTTCCCTCTGCAATCCGCAACCGAATGGAATCCATTCTTAGGAAATATTTGGCGAGATAGCCGTTTTGAGAAGATAATAACGGAGAGATAAGGATAGTCTTCGTTCCATTGGCGCCTATGAAAACTTTCTCGGATAGAAGATTGAGTTGTATTCGAAGCTTGTGATTTCGACTCATTCGCCTACAGGGAAATCGTTGTGGCTAGTTCTCAAGGTTTGACGAGGTTTTAGTTTTGTAGAGATGAGAAAAGCCTAAACGAATCAAACGATTTCCATTTCCATTAGCTGTACTCTTAATGATTGCTACCATTTGGTTTGTATACATCTATTCTTCATAGTAATTTATATCGATGCTATAACTATGAACATTCGCCGATTTATATAGGCTTATCTTTAATTTATATTCCTGAATCGGCGACGTTGCATTCGTTAAACTCTTTTCTGAGTGGTCCATATTATAGAATAATTTTTATAAAGCTAATTTTTTTTCTGATAGATGACTATTCATCGATTTATTCAGTGCTTTGAATCTTGCAAGAGATTATGGATCCTGAAACAACGGATTGATGGATTAATGGATGGATCATGGATCATGAATTAATCTTGCAGTTCCGGTCAGGCAATGGAGAAGGGTCTTAAAACGATCTTGAAGTTGAGGATTCATTTAAAAGAGTAATTGTAGAGACGAGACGAAAACATATATCCCATATTTCATTAGTTCCGCAATGTTGCTAGCAACAATCGGTTCTATTGGCTAGAATTGCGAAAAGCACATATTGTGCCAACTCAATGCTATGTATTCCGATAAATCATAAGAATCCCTTCCGTACGTCGAGATGCTTTGAATTCCGAAACGATTTAATAGGGAAGTGTTCTGTATCGGCCTATCATTAACAATCAAAGATAACACTATGAGATTGTAGCGTTTGGTGAAAGCGAGCGATACAGTGGAGAGTCAATTCACCTATCCACTCTTCTATGTGATAGCATGCTCGGTCTCGTTGTTTTGCTTTTTGATGTATTCGTTTTTGCAATCCGATGGCCGCAAACGAACTCTCGTCGAAACTGCGATGCTTTCGATTTGGTGCGCCAATGTTCTCGGCCATTTGCTTTTTTTCACAATTCCAGCATTCCGACTCTATGAAAAGGTTGATGATGCTTTCAATCTATTATTCTACTTCTTGAGCGTACTCGACTTTTGCATTTAAATTTGCCGCTGAAAAAGACGACCCAAATTTTTGCAACAAATTTGAGGCGCAACTGTCGAGATTCATACGCTGTTTTGGAAAGTTCAGAGGTTAAACTTGTTTTCTTCAACGCGTCAATTACAAAATTGAGTGCTGAACTTGTTTGCCTGATCGGGGAAGAAAAGCTAGCTTTTTTTAGTGTTTTATAAAAGTTGGCTTTTAAATAAGTGGTTTTCAAAGGACGCCGATTGGGCACTTTTTATCGCCGTTAATCACAAGGATCGTATAGCCTGTCGATTTCGGCCAAGATAATGTTGTGTATTTTTGAAGAACTTTAAAGCTTATCGTGTCGCACTAAGTAGTTGTTACACTAGAAATCTGAATCTCGACTCTTCTTTCTTTTCTCTCTCTTCCCCTTCCCCCTCCCATTCCCTCTCGTAAATGAAAAGCGCAAAAATTATTTCCTTGAATTGTAGGATTCCTATCGCCGAAGATATTTATACTTTCAGAGTTTCGAACTACGTGAAATTTGTCTTCGGATGTATGAACGTCAAATGGCGCAGCATTGTGACGCTTTCCTTGCGGTATGCTTATCTTTGTTTAGTCAGAAACAATAACAGCTAATGGAAACTAAACAAAATAACATAATGCAAATTCTTTGGCTACGCTGTCTGCAAATATATCCAAATATCTCTTTAGCTGAATTATAAAATCCTCAAAATGTTAAATATTGTAGAGATTTGAATGGTTTTAGTATGCTTTCTACCTTGAGCTTTTCGACGCTCGAAGCTTTCATGAAATTAGCGTCAGCAATCTACGTCGCATTCGACAAGTAAAAATTATTGACGATAAGATTTTATCAAAGCAAAATTGTACAACGGTCCTTTGAGCTCTGGGAGCTAGAAGAGGAGGCCAAGGGGCGTGAGTGAGAGAGTTGGTGAGGGAAGGTGGAGAGAAGAGGTGAGAGGAAAGTAGAGAGGCTGATGTATTCGAATGCTGACCAAGATATCAGCGTCATACCTTGCAGAGTTTCATTTTGCTTTTTCTGCAAAAGCTTCAAATATCTGAGATTCGATTCACGGCCGCCGGCTTTTTCGTTCTCACTCGCTCCGTTCTTCTAACGGTAAATTTTTCTTGCAAAAGCAAACAATGAAGAATTTTCTGCAATTGCAACTGTAATTGCAAGTCACACACGTAACGAACGAATTTTTGCAGTTTTGCAATTTTTTTTTCGATTGCAATCAGGAATTGACCACGATTTGTAATATTGCATTGCAAGTAATCGTGCCAAAATGAAGCAGATAAAGAATTCGTGAAATAATGGTCAATTTTTGGCTCCTCGATTGACCGAATTTTTATTGCATCTCTCCAACACCACTAACCGAAAGAACAATTGCGGGAATCTGAGAAGTTGTGGAAGCAAGCTTGATCTATCAAGCTTCATGGCCTAGCAAGCTTTACTGGGAACGAACTATGCGGAGGAGGTTAATGTTTGCACTATACGAAGACCAACAAGTCTATAGAAATCATAATTTTCTTAGAAGACCGACTTCAATCATTCCCTAAATGAACTGAAATAGAAACCATGCATGAAGATAATAGACCAAATTGTGTTAATCTTTGCTTCTCTCAAAATTATGTAACATTCATCATGCCCTTTTTTTCTTTTCAGCTGCTATCACTCGCTTTCACGTATCTAATCATCCTGCTGCAATTCTCCAACAGCGGTAACGCTGCACAGTAAACACACGGATTACTCATATCGTTTGTTGGTCTATATGTGTCACGTATCTTCAGATGCAGAAACTGTATGACCAAGTTGGGGAACACTCTCAGAATTTGCGACAAAAATATCCTCTCATATTGCTTTCCGAATCTCCGATAGTTTAAGTCGTGCCTTTTCTTTCGACTATGGATTTACCCGAAACAACAATGTGAAGATTTCGGCTGGAATATGCGCCGAAGGAAGCCCGAGTATAGCGAATGGAGGTGATGCCAAGAAAGAGCGGGCATCTAAACCCTTCAGCCGCGGAGATGGGGGCGGGGGGGGGGGGGGGG
>JAARMF010002200.1:10107-29955 GCA_022844705.1 Toxascaris leonina
GGGTGGGGGGGGGTGAGATGGGAATGGAGTGACTGATAGCAAATAGATAGAGACGATGCGGAGAGGAATGCATGTGAAGATGCGTGAAATTTTGAATGCGCTGCAGTTGCAACAATGGGCACATGTACAGACGAAGTTCAATGTGTTGTGGTATTGAGAGTTTATTGAACGTTAATAGTGTATATAAATAATAAGTAAACTTATCTATATAAAATTTATATAGCACTGTATAGAGTATGTGTGTGATATGACTGTCACATGTATAGAGTGCAATATGACGGTAATTTCTGTTGAGATTAATTGTAACGAGTGAGAAAAATTTGGAACCTTTTTTATTCAGGGATCTTTTATTCAAGAATTTATACACTCCACTTATAAAAATCTCCCTCCATAAATAAACAACGACTAATTCATTTCAATAATAGCAGTGATTTCAATAGATAAGACAATAAACAATGAAAAGCTAGATAACATTTGCTTCGTGAAATTTAGCTTAACTTCTTTACACCACTTTGAATCGGTTTTATTTTTAAAAAAACAATGATTTCTTGCCAAAAAATAGGTGTATGTATGAAGAATATTATTTTCTTATGTAAAATGAGAGGAAAGAATCATCTGCCGACTGCGGTGGAGGTTCTCGGTGGATGCTTGGGTAATCCCATCTAGTAGCTCAAGACGAGTACTTCTTCCCTCCCGTCCCCCTCCCCCCGCCACATCTGTCAATCCTATCACAGATGTAAACAACGTCTGCGTTAATAAAAATGTCACCATTTTGATAATATAGTGGTAACGATTTCTATGTAAACAAAAATTCACTGTACGAATAACACATTCATTTTTAAGCATAAATATTCTTTTCTGAGTAAAATTTGTTTTTTCATTCACAAAATAAAAACTTTCAACGGCAAAAAGAATGTTGACTACAATAAATTCGTCTATACTCGTTGGTGATGTACTGTGAAGATGAGCGCAGTCCAAATATCGTGCAGCCATCAGAGGGAGAAGAGTTGATGTGACGGAAGTTTGCCTTTGTTGACAGCTTTCGATATCGCCTCTGGATCCAATTGAAAAATGTATACCCGATGTGAAACCAAGGTTTAATTTTTTTTTCTGAATCAACTATCTTTTCTTGATTTCTCAAATTAAGTTTACAACCATTTTCAAAGTTTTTAATTGCAAGCTGTCAATCTTAATGAGAAAAAAGCTAAAAAATTAAGCTCAACCAAACGATGAAGTGGATGTGCGATTCATAGGACAGCGCTATGATGACACAAAGTGAGTGAAGCAGTCGGCGTTCCAACGATTCTATCGCTTGAGAAATTACGATTCACATTTAAGCCGAATTCGTTTAGCACATGCCCTATCCAGCTGTGGTGCTTCAAGGATTAATAGTTGGGATAAAACGAAAAAGAACGAAAGGGATAGAATCCGAACGACTTTCACGGAACGCTTTAAATAGACACTCACGAAAAGACATATCCACTGGCTTTTACTTCTTTTTATAGCTGCAAAAAAGAATTCTCAAAAATTTCATACTCTGCTTCTTTCGTTCTTTTCGTTCTAACTATACTATCAATCTTTGTGCGATGTCTTTCAACTTTCAACCAATATCCGATCCAAATTTATCACTTTCTAAATTTTGCTGCCAAATTGGGAGGGATCTATGAGATCAGAGCATTGTATTATTTATTCATTTGCAATTCCAGTCGTTGATTTCTAGACGGATACGACCATTCTTAAATAAAAACTTACAGAATAGGCATATTTGCGGCCAAAAAAATTTCCACATGCAAATTTGTCGACAAAAAATGCGCAACAGTGAAGTGTTATTTTTGTTAAGTTTTATATATTTTTTGTATGCAAAGCACATAAAAATTGGCAGTGATTAAACTTCTCTAAGATTGGCCAAAAATCACTCCGTATGCAAATGTGTCGAATCGTATACGGTGAACCATGATGGAACAAATGGAAAATAGGCCGCCAAATGTAGTGAAGCAATGTGCTATATCACGTTGTGCCCATCTGATCAACCACTATTCTTAAACAATGAGATATTGAGGAAAATGCTTTCCTAATGGTTCCATCACTCTTGTAAATTTTTTTGAGATATTGGCTTTCAAGTATCTGCAAGGTGTAATGTCGGTGAGTATGTGCTTATATATGTGCGCCTTCGTATGTCTATCTACCTGGTAATTTCAACTCAAAGTGTATAGAAAATGGAGTTTCGAAATTTGGTGAGTATATTTGGCACCTTAAGATAACCCAATATGCTTTGGTTCTAATTGATCCATCCACTTTGAAGGTCACTGAGGGTACTTCTAGACGTCGGAAAATTTGCTCGTATTTTTTAAATTATAAGAAATTTCATTTTATTCCATTCGTTTCACAAAAACGAATTATTTTTTGTATCAGATGGGCGATCGAATCGACCCAAATGAAAGTATCGTTTAGTTTATTTTATTATTTATTGATAGTTTATGAAGCAAATTGATTGGCTTAAAAGAATTTAAAAGCGCACATCTGGAAATCTCATCAGGCATAATCTTCAATTGTTATTTAACTCCACCGAGCAAAAACACATGTAAAATTTCTAGCACTTTGAAATGCTTACAGCTTTTTTCGGGTTTGATGAGTCGGCACCGGAAGGAAAGAGGGTAATGCTTTCTGAGAGGTAACTACTATCTGCATATATGTGTATATGCACGTATACAAAGTTGTCATGGTTCCCTTGGTGAGAGATGCATAGATATAGAAAGGGAGAATGAGAAAAGATGAGAGATAGACAGGCAAACATTTATTGGAAGAGAAAATTTCGTATACATCTACAGGTAAAAAAATCAAAAGAAGAAAAAAGCTGTCTTCAAAAAAAAAAAAAACGTTATCTCAGTCGAATATCAAAATAGTCATAACGCGATGAAAGCTCTTACAATCCATTTCGTGGATATTCTCATCTAGAAAGGAATAAAGCTTTTTGTTGCTTCTTCAGCCAAGAGTCATATCGATTCGACGAAGGGAAGAGCATTTTTCTAAAGGCATAAAAGTTTTTTGTTTGAGAAGAACTGTGTTCTATTGTCTCATTTTCTGCTAATACCTTAATCGCATTGGTTTTAGATGCGTAATTAATCGGGGCAAATGAAAAGAGACTTCTACAGCAGCTTTCATTCTACTGAAGCTTATTTTGTAAGCTTCAGCTAGGTCAACGACTAACCATCTGAATTCTAAACAATCGAAATATAGAGTTCGCAGACACTCGTCATAATCATGCTCTAGATGGTTGAACGGCATATTTTTTGCGGATGGCATCGGAACGAAGGATAGTGGCTTTGTCGAATAACGCTGTGAGGGGATATTGAAAGCATTATAACTCGCCTAAGGGCGAGAACGGTTTATTTGCAGACGTTCTCAATCGCAATGTGATAATCACTATAGAATTTTGAAGAGACTACGGAGCATCCTCTCTATATGAACTGAAATACGAATATGAACGAATTATGTAGCAAATGAATGAATAACTAAATAAAAAATATGAAATGCAAAACAAATGAATGAGTAAATGAAATAAACAAATCAATAAGCGAATGAATAGATGAATATATAGATAATGAATGATTTAATAACTGAATAAGCAGATGAAGCAATAAACGAATTAAATAAATAAACAAATAAACAAGCAAATAAATAAATAAATAAAAACATATGGGTGGATGCATGAATGGATAACTGAATAAAGGTATAAATGAATGAATGGTCGAGTGAATGGATAAGTAAGTAAATAAGTTACTTAGCTTATTAAATAAACTCAATAAATGTCAATAAATAAAAATGAATAAATGAAAGCGTGTATAATGTGGATCAGAAAGCTCGACAAATGTTGCAATTTATCGAGGAGAACATTTTGATTGAACGACAATCACCTCCTTATCATTGATATCTTTCTTCCAAATGTATAAATTTTTTATTATGCAAAGTCCTTTTCAAAGTTTGGTTGTTGATAGCGACGAATGTCCTTCAAAGAGGTCAGCTAAGTAACAATGCGATAGATGAGTTAATTTTCGAACGGAAGTTTACTTTTGTGTGGTCTGTGCAATTTGACTATCATTCGTTTGTTTTTCGAATAGACATTTTGATTATGTCAACACTAAGCTACATATGGACATATAAATCTCTGTGAAGCGTATTCACGAAATTACCTCATGACGTCATTTAAAAAAAAAGGATTATTACTAACTCACTCTTGTATCGGCGTAAAGAATTACATCGTACATCATAACATCGCATCGATAAAGTGCAAAGATTGTTTTGGCATGCGACTACCGAAGTTTGCATGCGAATTCAGTTTCGTACGGTCTCTCATTTCAATGATTGTCCTCATTTTTTTGTAAGAATATAGCCAACATGAAGCACTTTAATTTTTTTCATTCGCATTCATCACTGGGTGTCAATGTGGATGAAAATGCGTCATAAATATGTGCTGAATGGGTCTTTCAATGAGAAACGTCTATACTGGAACACCTGCTTGCCCTTGTGTTAGGGCTACATTTTCGGCTCTCTCCCCAAAAAATCGTTGAGTAGCGTCTTACTCTTTGGAACTAATCAATCTTTGCTAACTATATCAAGTGACATGCGCCAATGAATGAGTATCCAATCCTGAAACGGCCACATCCCTCGCATCGCTTAGGTTTTCCTGAAGTTTAGTGGCAGTCCCTTCCCCAACTAAGCTACACTAAACACCAAAACCATGTCTATGTGACATAATCATTACAATATCTTTTTGTGCTTTATCTAGTCGTAATGAATGGAAAATTACTATTTACATAGTGCTTGCAAACGATTGTTAATCGTTTTGAAGCTGCTATAAGTGATAATAGAAGTGCCGAGAAGACTGATTATAAGCAATGATCGAAATATCGGGAAAATTGATAAGTTTTGAGTGCAATATTAAAACCTTTTTCTAATGACTAGGTTTGTTTGTGGTTTATACTTCATAGTCAATGGGCATTCTATTTCCATGCGAACTCAATTTTCATATTCCTCTTTCCTTCCCCCCTCATATCATATGCCTGAATTAAGAATAGTAGCATCTATTCTACAGCGGCAAAGGTCGATAAACAATGGGGCATATTCTACCACTGTACTAAATCTTTGTCAAAATCCACGAAAAACATGTGTGCATGTGTGTGTGTGTTGTTTGATTAATGAAAATTAAGGGATAACAGCTGAAAACATATGGCAAAGAAGATGGCAATGTTGAAGCAACCGAGAAATGTCGATGTGATGCCCATTCTAAACGCTATAATTGCATTATCGAGAGCGAGATACGTGTGCGAAGCATCGACTCTGATGTGGGCCGTCGGTTGCATCGTCGCATCCAACGAACGAGTGCTTGATTCTCAGTTGGCACTATGCGTTGGCTCTGCGCTTTCAACAAACAAAAATGTGCTCAGGTTTGAATTGTTTTTTTTTTCACAAATTTTAGGTTCAAGTAAACATATCGTATGGAAAATTCGAAATTCTAAAAAAACAACCTGCGAGATATCTCAATTATTAAAACTTCCCGAATGGAAGGATATAAAGAATTTCAAGAGTTATGCTGATTGTCAATATAAAACTCAAATCATTTCAACGGGGAATTTCGATTGAACCATTGAGACAAAATATTGAAAACATCGTTGAAACCATTAAAATTATAAAAATTCTATTGAATGGAGTGGTGATTTTATTTGAAGAACTAAAAATTTATAGCGAAGTTAATTTCACCTTTTCATTTTGTGGTTCGATAATGTCCTAAGAAGACGTCGTTATGCATCGTTGAAGTGCAATCAAACGGGGGGATGTGCTGAGAGATTCGCTTGATTATTCCTTAGAGTTTTGTTAATTCCGAAATTGCAGTGCATCAAAATGGCCCTTCCTCATCTCGGTCTCTATCTTTTTCTATTTTTCTATCTACTCGCTGGTGCTTGGACTTTCGCTAGGTTCGTTTATTTTTATTATCACTTTATTGTAAGCGACAATCGTGAGATTAAGAGAAACACTAACTCTGCGAAAGAAGATCGTTAGAGAATCACTATCATCTCGAATGCATAAATCAATTGTTGCGATATCTGAAGAAAGCTTTTAGTCTCGCAAAGGAATTCAATTCGATACTTTCTAATATTATTTGCTGTTCGTGCCACTGAGACATTTGTCTTTCCAATTACAGCGCTCAACAAAAAGCAAAAGAAATTGATGTTTCTATGCTTTCAATATGATCAACTGTTTTCATTTAGCAAGCTAGAGAAATTCCTGCACTCAAATACTATTCATTCATATATGATCGTTAAAGTGTCATATTCACGACTTTAATGACAAGATTCTCAAGCTATGTTTCTCACTTTTGCTCATATATATTGGTGAAAAGTGATCATAATTCCAGAAAAACGGAAATGACGGAATGGTGCAGAACCACGAAATGCTCCCTAAACTTTTATTTAGGGCAATAGTCGAGATCTCAATATTCTGGTCTCTTCAAGCTGTGCATCGAGTAAAAAAAATACGAGGTTGGAAGCATGTTACTTTCTTAATGGAAATTAGAAATCCTTAAAATTGTGCATGGTGCGAACGGAAGAAAAAAATTTAGCAAATCAACATGCAAATATCTCAATGAAGTTGGAGATATTTATCGAGGAAATACATTCAGGATCGAAGACACCACCGATCGTGGACATCAATTCGAGAAATTACAACGTGTACGAAATGCATATCGTGAGATTGCAATCGCGGCTAGTGAGGCGTGCCCCATCGCTGCGCAAAATCCCAACTTCCGATCACACATCTACGCCTCTCTGTCAAAGTGAGCTTTTTCCATTTCGATATCTGTCCTGTTCATTTACTTTTTCGGCATTAGCTTATATTTGCGCTGAAGCTCAAGCGAACATTAAGCTCTCAGTATAGGCGAACATATGGCATCTTCAAAGAGTCACGATTAATCAACGCAACCGAAAAAGGGCATCCACCTGTGTAGGATGTCGCATGTGATTCAACTCGAATTAAGCAATAGCTTTTATGCTATAGAGCTATCACAATTACGGAGCTGTGTAGTGCATAATGTTTTACTACCCTTCGCCTGTCTATGCCATAGACAGCCGTGGATGAAAGATGTAGCGCAAGTTTCAGACTATCGGAATGTTCGAAGAGCATCTCTAAATGGGATATGGAACTCGTCAAAAAACCAGCGATATTCTGAATTTTTTAATTGAAACAATTCTTGCAACGAATATTTTTGCGATTTAATTATCAAATTAATTCTAGGAATACCCATATTCGCCGACTTTTCTATTTTCCCATTACACCACAATGCGTTATTTTTGCATATTGAGTATTTCAATTCCAATCACAATTACAATCATATAAATATTCCGTCCAATCTATCCAATCCGAGTTGCAATTTCGTTTTTGGCAAATATGACTTCATTTGGAAAAAAAAATTGAAGAGAATTTAGAATAGAAGTGAAGTGGAAAATAGTCTAATGAGTTGATGAGGCCAAACAAACGGCCGAGTGCTAAATAGATGATATTCACGTCGGTAGAGGTGCAACTGAATTCTTGCACATATGTGTGACAAAACTGGATGTGAATCCATAGTACTACGACGTTAACTGAATGGGGTACGACGTTCAAAACTCTGAATGGATGATTATTCGATTTATTCGTTTCTAACAGCATCAAATCCTCATCCAATGTTAAAGTACAAACACTAAGAAAGCATCCATCCCAATGACCGTGTTGATTTTATTTAGCGATTTGTGAGGTGAATGCTTTTTGAATTCGCTGATGGAGGTGATATTTTCAGAAAACATTCATCTCTTGAGGCTTAAGAGTCAAATTTGAAAAATGAAGGATATTGTTGCGCCTGGCTACTACATTAATAGCCTATATACACATTGTGTGGAATTTTTACGAAATGTCCACTACATATGTAAATATTCATACAGATAAATAACCATCGATTCCATGTTAGAAAATGATCAGCAAAACTATTTAAGGAGTGGTCATCTGCCATTTCTTGTAAGCTTATCTACCGTGCATTCAAAATCATTCATTTTGCATTCAAAATCATTTATATATTCAGTGTGGGATTTGGTGTAGAGTACAAAAGTATTTGGTGTAGAGTACAAAAGTATATTTATATAGCCATAATGCGTTAAAGGGCTTTCAATCATCGAAAATCTTCACTCCATTAGCATTTATTTTTAACGATATTCAATCAAACACAATTGTATAGTAAGTGGAAAATATGCCGAAAAAATTGGCATTTAGGAAGAAATTATGCATTAAGTGCCATAAACTATCGAGATAGGCTATTGAACAATAAAATCTATTGGGAGGGAGCAAACTTACTTTTACATTATTATCAAAGAATCACTCGAATATCAGCTTCGAAAGGATGATCTATGGATGCGAAAAATATACATATCGAAACATTGTTTTATACTTTTATTTACTTCATTTCTGTCTTGTTGCGTTTATATCTCAGAGAGATGCAGAATGATTCTTCTTACAGCTGAAAAACTTTCTCCAGTACAATTTCCATGCGACTAGCTAATTGTTATTCTAAGGCTATCCTCACTGATGGAAGGGCGTGAATTTCTGCTGAATGCGGACGATGAATCGAAAAACGAACGACTTTTTTCACCACGATGGACAAAGATGGCATCTATATTATACGCACTTTCAATCCTCGTTCGTTTCTCGCTATCCAGTAGATTGAATGAAATAGAAAATTCTATAGTTCAACTGAACATTGCAATTCACTATGACACATACAGATGACAATAGAATGTTTTTAGATGCTATAGAATGTCTAGAACGTCTATTCGAGAGGGGCTTAATGCCATGGGCAGTCAGAATTTCAGACAAAACGCCGCCTATCGCTATAAATTTCAAGTGGTGCTATCAGATTTGCATCCACGTAGGAAAGCGGTCGTTCGTTGTTCCTCAGAGGCAATGACAAGACAATGCAGCCGTGAGGTGAAACGATTACCGAAGCAATTCATCTACTGTTTATTTGAAATTATTCAAGTCACGGAGGGATCATGGCATCCACAAGCAATCGCTTTGATAGGATGAGTAAGCATCAAAAGGTGCTGTTATATCCTTCATGATTATCACCTCTTAGCTCCTCTTGGCTATCCATGTTGTGGCCTGATTAATAGCTTACTGCTTACATGCTTGCTAACTTCTGCAAATGCTACTTCAAGAACTTTCCACAAGGTGAGAACACAATTGCAGACAACAACTGGATATGCGTCAGCAACACCGACAACACTATTGGGTCAATGGGTGGCGATCGGATACGGTCTTTTGGGTATCCCACTTATGGTACTTGCAGCGGTGGATATCGGTCGATTTCTCTCAGAAGTTGTTTTAACTACTTACGCAAAAGTACGTATTTAATTGCCTTGCTTTAAAGCATGACGAGTAATTGCACTATGCTTCTTGTCAGTAATCTGGCATGTGACGGCTGTGGTCTTTTATTTGCATTCTTCCGATTTTCAGCGTTTTCAAACGAAAGCAATGATATCTTATACATTTTGCCCATAAATTCACTCGATGACTAATTGATGTCAACAGTTACGAATTGATGGACTTTGCTCAATTCTTGGACAACCTTTTGTTGCCAGGACGAACTTGCCACCAGATGCCAACATCTATTAGACTGAATATTGGACGAAACTTCGAGTTATTGAATACCTCCTGGAAAATTTGCACAAATTAAGGGAAAAGATTTGCTCTTGAGGGTTCCGCCTGCCGACAAGCATTTCGAAAGCGTCGGATTTCTCAAGGCAGCCTACCAGTAATTGCAAGCGATTAAAAGAATATCGCGCCAACCAAAAATGATCCGCAAATTTTTAAAAATCTAGCAAAAATTAAGAAATAATCATTAAAACAACCTATCGCTTTTTGAATTTATTACTGCTGCTGTAAATTCGGAATTTGACATTGGAAATAGATAATAAAGTGTCACGGAAGTGAAATTTATTGAAATTCCGTTTAAATGGGTTAAAATTTATGGAGGCGAAAACTTCAAAATTCTGTTTAAGTATCGTAAAATGTGGGAACGATTGATGCGAGCATGTGGATGTGCGGAAAAGAAACGGCAAATTGTCGAGCTAGTTGAGACGAAAGCAATTCAAGTACAAAGTCATAAATTACGCAGGTATTTTTCATATTTGAAAGAATAATGATTATACTAAAATTGCGTAATAATTCCTGAGGGAAAGAAAAAATTTTCGGTACTTGTGGAAGAAATATTAGAATCGCAAAAATAGGCCATCACTCAAAAAAGTTTTTATTCAAATACCTCAATATTTCCGATTGTTCTATGACTGCACGAATGATTGATTTTATTCGCTATAGAAACCTCTTCCTATGCGCTCTCTAATAGCTCAATTCAGCCATAACAAGGAATTCATTGATGTTATGGCATGACACCTCACAAACGTAAAATTTTAAGACAACTATAGCGCTTCTTTCAATTCGCATTATAGCTTCTACTTGTAAATCGTTCAAAAACGCATTTCTATGCAAGTTTGTCACTCAAATTTCAGGCTGATAGCGTAAAAAATGATTTGGCAATTTGCCGAATATTCAGATATTGAGGAGAGGTGCTGTGGAAATTGATGAGTCACGATCAATCTGGGTTAGGGGATCATCCAGTGGTGGGGATTGTATTAACGACAAATGTACACATTTACGCACATAGACATATGTGGAAATCCACAAAAACACATTCAAAAGAATTCTTCCACATTGTACTATTGAGGCAGTATAGAAAACAGACAAGAATTTGTTTATATTATTTCATTTTTTACTCTATGATTGAGCTGATAGGTCACGGAGAACTACAGTTCGTCACTTCGAAAACTACAGTGACTTATATTCCATAATTCCATGATTGCTCAAGTTTATTGGAACTCAATCTGCATTACGAGACAATTTTATCAGAAATTGCAAAAAATTCGATATAAAGGAAGCGGGTTGTTATAGGTGATAGAAAGATTGATAGTTGATACCCCTAGTCGAAATTGAGCTCATCATTCACAACCACACGATGTATCCTCTTTTGATTGATTGTTTAATAGCGGTGAAGGTCCCATACTCAATTTTATTTCCTCTGCGCGGCGTGGAAATATGGACGATGTGGATGGAGTGCCTAACATCGAAAAATGCAAACGAGAATGCAGGAAAAAAATCAGAGTGTGCAAGAAGTGCAAAAGAGAGACTGAAAGTTCCGAGGAAGAGGAAACTCTCACAGTGACTAATTAATAGAAAAATAATGATAAAATAGATTAAGATAGATGGATATTGATGAATTTCAGATCAGCGAAGTCGAAACGTATCCCATCAGAGCAACGTGAGAAATCACACCTAAAAGCACAACCAGTAAAACGTTTGCCACTTTCAGTGAACGCATCTATTCTACTCATCTTCTGTATGCTTGGTGGTCTTGTCTATATTGGCGCTGGTGAATTTTTAAAGAGGATTTATTTTATAGTGGTGTAATTTCAGGATTCATTTGTGCTTTATATGATTTATTTTCGTAGAAATTCTTCGGGTTTAGCCGAAAAATTAGAATGCCGGAAAGTCGGCTGTGATCTTTGAGTTAAATATTTTGCATTTTGGAATTTCAAGCGCCTTGAGAAACCTCATTCAGTACAAATATATCGACAATGGCTCTGACAATGCAAGAGGAGTTTTAATTCAAATTCGGCTCTCATGCTCAAAACAGCGGAATTATCATTAGCTGAGTTCTATACCCTAATATTCAACAAAGTGAGGTGGGAGCAACACAGAAGAAGTCTTATATGGCAGTTGTGCTGTTAATCGCAATAGTCACTCTCTTTGTTAAAGACAAATTTATACTATTGATCGCAATTGTTCGGCCAATTCATTATAGTTCTTCACTACCATAGTTACATCTTTATGTAAATCGATTTGAATTTCGTTGGATGAACGGTAGGAAGAGATGACCCAATGACGAAAAAACGACATTGATGGCTGAATGTCGAAGAAAGCAATCTCTCATGATGCGCATTCGACTTTCTCGAAACGGAAATAAAATAAAAATTGACTAAGATTAGGTTCAATTAAAACGAATTTTGACTAGAAAATAAAATTGAGCGTAATTTCTCGCTGCGAATTCAAATTCACTGCTGTTTCTCCATCTTAATGACGAAGAGATCGTTGCAACGCGATAATAAGTAACCCAATAATAAACCTTTTGCGATGATTAATTGTCATTATTGTGCGTGAATTTTGAAGACGATTTGTGTGGTCTACAAACTTTCAAATTTCAACAACCTACGTGACATATTTGCAAGGATATTCATGAAGTTTGGTAAGGTAGGAAATAATCGTTTTAGAGTCGTTACTCGGTAGAATGACTGCAAATAATGCCGCATTTTATTTTCTTCTTTTATAGGTGGCCAGAAAACATTTATCGAGGCATTCTTCGTGACGTTCAACTTGGTGGCCAATTTGACAATGGCCGAAATGCCAAATGACCTCAATCATATCCTCACACTTTTCTATATTCTTATCTTCGTCACATTCGGTAACTCATTCATCCATCTGTAGCGATACTAAATTGGCACCCTATCGTTTTCGCATAATTATTCACCTTTTAGTTCCTCTGCCTTAGCTATGTCTCACAACCATAACATATACTGCACATTTTGGATCTCAAAGCATATTTTACATCCTCATATTTTCGAATGGCCGTCACGAGGACCAGCAGGTTTTTGGTCCTCGAGAGTCAGAATTTTTGTCAATGTGAGCCTAGATCCGCAGACAGATCAAAGTGTTCCAGTTCCATATAACTATCACCGCATCATTTCCAAGATTCTTATGCTCAAAAATCTATGGCCACGAAGGTCGGTAGCAATCGCAGCACCTTTGGTTATAGCGGCTGAGTTGAACATTCTTCTCATGATTTATTCTGATCTCTCGACGGTGGTCAAAAATGACTTCCTTGAACACTCTATGCGTTCGCTGCAAACCGTTACTACGCTTGGTAATTTTGGTGTTTTTTGTGGAAGGAAGTCGTCGTCGATGGGAGGGGCGCCACCTGATGACATCAACTAAAAGAAAATTTTGAAGGATTAATAAGCATGGGGATAGAGAGTATTGCTGTGGATGTGTAGGGAGTATCCGAGAGTGTCCGATATCACGAAGGGAGTGTAGCTTCATTATAGGCAAGGAGTATCTTGAAATCAGCTTCTGTTATGCAGCTAGTCTTGCTTGATAACAGCGCTCGACTTACATGAGGTAAACGAGCAACAAATTGCATTCCAATAACTACGCTACCGATTTCAGTATACAAAAAAGTAGACACGACATATGCAGTATGTTTGTCTACAAAGCAAAAAGGACAAACACAAATTCGCTCCCTTTGAACACTGCAGATTTTTCGTTGTTTCCATAAATGCAGTAATATAGAAGCCGATGGTCGCTTGACTAATTTAGTACTTAGTGAGCTGAACATTAATTAGCCTCTAGATTAAACTGGACCAAAGATAGATTTCCAAATAGCCTAATGACAGCTTAGTGGATAAATAGTGGATAGTTCGATCCTCATTGTTTTTTCATTTGCATAGATCGTTGCATTCTGTCACAAATATGACGAAAGTATTTCGCAGGTTTGGCTGTATTGTCGATGTGTGGCGAGTTAGCAGCATCGGAACTCAAATCACTCTTCTTGAAAATTCACTATTTTGGACGCAAAATCGATTGGAGGCGTTCGAACAAAAAAGAACAGTTAGAAGTAAAATATTAAACAATTTTAAATGCAAAAGAGAACAGTTCTTTCAATAAATCCACATAAACGAATGAAAGTATCACATATTGGGAAGGGGGGGGGGTGAAGGGAGAGAGAGGTGGAGGGAGAGAGACAATATGGGAGTATTGGTAGTGTTGATTATTTGCACCATAAGGAGACCTATTCGAGCCTTTACAATTATTTATAGGATCAAAGATTTGTAACAGGTGATCAAAGAATTCTGTTCTGCTTCAAAGAGTGGCTACTGAGAGAATCGATATTGAAGAGAGGTTGAGTGCAAAAAATTTGGTGTTTTGCCGAAAATGGGGAATCTCTAAAGAGGTAAAGCGCATTTCCGTGTTTCAGAAATTATTTAAGACACAAATGCGAAATGCAGGAAGCATTTTCGAATGCGCACTAATGGAGAGCAATTTGCCACGATACTCGATATATCTTGCAAAAGATCAATGATCACATTGTTTCTCGACTAGGCAGACGAACATCTTTGAATATGGGAAAATCGTCTGTCAACGATGTGCACTTGGAAAATCGAACGATTCAAGCGACCAAATTTTATGAGATTTCTCATAGATGAGTTCATGCAAAAAAAAACGGAGTTATTAGGTCTAAATGGGGAATGCTTTACCTCGTACAGGCATAATATTATAATTATTATTATAATTACAAGTCTATTAAACCCTATGAAAAATAATCAAATATCTCTAAACGTATAGAATGCATAAAATATGATACTTTGAGTTGGAAGTGAGGGAAATGCTGAAGATAATCGAAGCGATTCGTAAACGACATCCCGAGAAGGGCAAGATCTCATCGTCCGATATTCTACAGGTGATGCCCCAATACGCTATTTCGCTTATTCTCGACCAATTTTTGCAAAGAATTTCTTTTTTTTTTTAAATCTCTCAGCATTGAAGAGCCAATATTTGTGAATATCGATATAGATTTTCATAGTTTTAAGGAAGCGCTTCAAAAAATGTTCCTTTGCTTTTAGAGCATTTTTGTAGATCTACTGTCTTATTCGCTTAGAAGATCTCCTTAGCCGTTAAAGACAATCAGTTTCTAACTAAAAACTTCAAAGCTAGTTGGAAATTCAAAGTGTCTAAGTTCTGTTCCAAGTGTTGCAGTTAAATTATGGCAAATAGATCAATATCATTTTGTCTATCTTACAATTGCTCAATATCAATTCTTTTTGTGCTATCTTCAAAATCAGTGAAAGAAAAATGAGTGACCATATTGAACGAATAATCCACAGAGTTCATCATGAACGTATTAATGTGAGCGCATCAAATAAAACAAGTAATAAACCAAGTGGTCATTTTTTGCGATTTTATCAGTGGGAAATTTTTGTTTGTTGACCATATAACTAGCGGTCATTAAATTATATCATATCATGTAGGCAATTATGTAAAGTGTTGACTAACAATTCGACCAACTGAATATCATGTGATGGTGCAAATAACTAGCAAGAAGACCTGTGTATTCATACACAAACAAGCACACGTCATTGCTCTAGCAGGTGTTGCTAGACTACTAAGACATTGAGGGACACATGCAAAGATTTCCTATTTAACAGCAACAATAACGATGCTATCATGCGACACTTACTATGCAATTTACGTAGCTTGATTATAGAGTATATGCGCATTACTCTTTTTGCCAGAAATAACTGCAGCTTAAGCTAGAAAAAAAGTGCGTAAAGGTTGTCACACCATATCATAAGTCATGCTGATGTCATCAGCTTAGAAATAGTTATAGTTGTTGAAGCGTTGAAAAATTTCCATTTACTTCACACATCGAATATCTTTGCAATCTATACCGATTGCATTACAGCAAGTCGATTATTTCGCAAAAAAAAATTACCTGAGTGGGTGGGTTAATCAAAATATGAAGACATATTTTATATGCTTCATTTTTGTTTATTATAAACTTGTGAAGCTGATTGATGAATTAAGCAAATTGCAAAGCTGCTTGTTGCCTTTGTCGCGTGCATCTATCTCTTTGATATCCGGTCTCGTTATATTTATTTGTTTTATTTATTTATTTATCTATTTATTTATTTCATCACCACGAGACAATAAGTAATTGTTTGCCTGCATGTCGCATCAAAACCTTCAGTGATCACATGGGCTTTGCAAGTTCAGCAGTTGAGTCGCACGGTATCTCATCGATCTCTGACCCAAACTTTCTTCTTGTACGACCATTACAGTGATTAAGCTGTTAAGGAATGAGGATGACTCTCCATCCTTCATCTGCTTTACCAGCTTCTGGAAATCAGAATGTGAAAAGTGATTGATTTCACTCAAATCGTATATTGCCTGGAGATCCTCGATTCTCTCATACTTTGTAACAGTTTTTCGAATCGAATATTCGAATCCTCTCGTATTTTGATAATGACACAGTTATGACAGTTTTGCCTCAGCAGGTTTTTGCCTTAGACTTAACTGGCGTTTACATTTTCTTTTCTAGCACATACTGTTAAGATTGCTTATAAATATTTGGCAAATTCTTTCCCCGTCAAGCATAATTAGAAACTGATACTCTAGGATTGCACACTTCAATGATTATCATATTTCTAACTTCTTATCATCGATACTCATTCAACCTCGCCATTCACGCTTTTAGGGATCATCACCACGACTTCTTCGTTGCAGCTTTTTTCCTGTTTTATGAGTTCAGTTTTGATTTATTTTTAATTTTATACTTTCTTTTATTGCAGTATATCAATGAAATGGACGGCACTACACGTAGTTCAGTCGTATGTATAAAGCATGGACGACGAGACACTATTGCATTTATGCCACAAAGTATCGAAGGGTTGAAATTCGCCGATGAGATGGACTTGGACGACAGTTTGCATCGTTCCTCATCTCGTGTGGAATATGAAGTGCATGATGAACCACAACCGGCAGATGTTTGATCTGTTCGTTGAGTAATCACATATCTTTGACTAACACCCATGATAACAGCCAATACTCGCATGCAACTCTAGATCAGTTGGATGCAAACTTTATGGCATATCTGAGCATGCTAAGCTGCCATTTCGAGGTGAATGAAATCCAGTTGGCAAATAGTCTATGCCAAATGAGCTGATAAGCAAAGTTATATGGTTAAGAGCAACGATTATGTGATCCTGGTAAAGCGCTTTTTGGAAATAAAAACCCTCCCAAAACGCAAAAAAAAGTCGGCACGTTTCGGCTAACATTCCGCATTTTTATATATTGGATAATCCGAGAACATATTCTTGCATATATGTGATTCGAATCGAATTGCTTAAATAATCTCGAAAAGAAAACTTTTATAGTCAAAATAAGGCGATCCAATGCATGTTTCAAAAATCACTCACAAATATTCATAGTCCTTCCCATATCATCACTTCCGCTGACCTAACTTCCTGTATAGTTGAGTTGACAGAGGTAATTCTAAAGGCCAAACGATGTTAACAAAAATTTCAACCTGATGCTGCTATCACATCACATGATGCAATTGAACGTGCTGCATTTTGATCGAAAGCTTCGTTCATACTCTTGAACTTATCGGAAAAAGATAGATCACATTGCGACAGGGGAAGTAATTTCTTTCTAAAATCAATCAAAGCCAAATTAATTACTCCTTTATTGACATAGTAAGAGGTAGTTATTTAAGCAACAAAAACATAGGATGGGATATATCACATCTAATGGACACACATGCACTCTCTGCACAGTGATAAGGAGACTGGAAATCTACAACACAAGAGAGAAGCATCAACGTGATAAGCAATTTTCAACGATTATAAGTGCCATCATAATGATTGAAATTCATTGCGGGATTTGGATATCTCTATTTACAACGTTCAAATTTCTTCTTTTCATGTGTGTACATTTAAATTCGATTGGAATAAACGATATGTTCAATAGAGAAACTCATTAGGCAAATCGTTAAGTTTGAACGCCGAGAAGACAGCGATCACATCGATGTGTTTTTGCACTTTTCACTCTCACGATTGTTTAATACAATCATCGAAATTTTTACTCATCTCAAAAAATGGGACAAAAAATTAAAGGACGGTGGCCAGTGGGTGCCATTCAAATTTTGAAAGCTGTTCAATGCGTTAAGTTTAAAGATTTATTAGCCTAGAGGGTGTAATCTCTGCCAGGTATTCGAGAAGCCAACATCCGATTCCTGTAAGAAAAAAGAAAAACACTCCCCAACGATTGGCTAAAATTGCAATCGTTTTTCTCTGATTCTATTTGAAAAAATAACACCCCCCCCCCCCTCGTTGATTAGAGAAGGGAATGTAAAGGTAGCCAAGCATGTCGAGCTGATAGCTGATAAGTTATTGTGCGATACTTGAGATCGAGGTGGCAACTGATGGATTTTATTGAACAGTGCTTAGGTCATCTAATGAATGAAGCGATAATGTTTGCTCATCCGTCAACATGCTCAGCATGTTATCACTAAGGAAGACTGCCGGTGAAAGAATTCGCTCCGATTTCGGAGTTTCCGCATCTTCGACAGCAACGATATCATCAACTGAAACATAAAATACAGCCGCCTTCACGAATGTAATTAATTGGAATAAAAACCGTTACCTGATGCTATCAGGACGTCGTGTCAGCTGATACAGTATATAAAATCGATTAAACTCCCACGTCCCCTTGCTGATAAGTCTCAGGGTCTATGTCGTTCCTACTTTCTGTCTTCAAATTAAGTATCAGTAGATAGCTAACTTAAAGCAGGTTTACTAACAAAAAAACTAACAAATACGGTCACGGCGCAACTATTAGGCTTATATATATATATATATATATATATATATATATATATATATATATATATGGGTCTCACTTAGGTGCTTCGTGGTCGATATGAAATTTGAAGTTTTAGCTCATTTTCCAACTATTATGTTGCCATTTACGCCTAGTATTTATTAATTAAGCTAAGGAAAATTTTGCGAATACAAATGGTAACAATATGTAACGCCGAATGATTGTTCTCTTTCGATCTATTTCATTGCATCACAAACCCATAAATTACTAACAAAGTATGTTAAATGACACCTACAGGCTTTTTTACGCAAACAAGCCATGTGAGCTTAAAGGAGCCGTGAAAATAACAGTAAAGGATCGGAAGGGGTAGGGAAGAGAGGAGGAGAGAAGCGGCAAAGAGTAAGATGATCTTGGGAGTGATCTGCACATCGTAGATTGGATGCTATACCCCGGAGCTATTTTCGAAAGTATTGAAACATTTCTCTTTCTTGGGCGTACACTGAGAATTATGTGTATTATTCAAATTAGTTAATTTGCATTCCCACACGTGAGTAATCATACAACCGTTGAAGTTTTATTCAAAGTTTGTACAATACAATGAATAACAAATTATGCAACGGAGATGAAATATTTCGGAATTCTCACCTTTCTGATTCGGTTTGTTGATGGAGGATTGCATGAACTGCGATGAAATTCGATCGATTTGCTCACCGCTTTTCTAAAATTTATACTCCCATATTATGGGTTCATAAATTTACGGTAAATTGCCACCGAAAATTCCTTCAGATATTGGCATCATCTCTCTCTCTATGTGAAAGACGCAACTTGAGTTGTTAGCAACACCTTAATAAAACTTGCATTTGTTGCAATTTCTATAAATCTGCAATATTCTATAAGGAAACAATGCTTCATAATTTCAGTGCAATAAATAGACTGTGCAAGTATTGCAGCGCTCTTTCATGGAATAGCGTTGTAGATTTTCAGCCACAACAGAAAGAAGAACTGATTAGGCAGTCATTAAGTTCCAAAGTTGCCAATCACCGACGAAAATAGTGGTAGAGATTTTGAGAATTTTCGCTTCATTGCTTCCTAGTCGAATACTTAAATTCAGATGTTATTTAAAATGACCATGAAGGAGGCAGCAGTATGACGAAGTCACTTCTATCTTATACAACGAATAAAAAACTGTGGCTATGAATCCTGTGACTAGAAAAATACCCTCCTCTAATAGTGTCTGTAGAGGATGGTTTCCAGTGTAGAAATGCCACAGACAATATAACCACT
>JAARMF010002201.1:3630-24475 GCA_022844705.1 Toxascaris leonina
TATATATATATATATATATATATATATATATATATATATATATATATATGCGGAACCGCGTTAAACAAACCTCACTTGTACTTGTTAGGTAGAATGTCAAAAACAGATGCCAATCCCATCAATTTCGCCATTTGTTAGTGGCTATAACCAGTCTTGTTGTGTATCATGTGAGAATGAGCAAAAACGCTCCCAAACACACACAAGAACGAACACACATCGATTGATCTTTGTTCTCAAAACTGCGGAATTGGATGTAGTCGTGACAATTGGTCACCTAGGAGATCGTAAAATGCGTAATGCCTCATTAGAGGCCTCAAAGTTTGAACAAATCAGAATATGCTAACGGTATCACTTTTGTGGTCAATATGTGCTTCACAAGTTGAGTTTGAATATTATGTTTTTATATTTCCTCACGAAAGCGCTATCGATCTTTGCGGCGGAAACTTATTTATACAAATAAACGATAAATGCAAATCAGATGAAGCGAACACAGCAGTAGAAATGCTGGCCGCAGTAAACTTTTGCATAAGTTCACAGCAGCCGAATTCGAATTAGTGGTCATCGTTGTTGTCAGATTGTGCAAGAGGAACCTGATCTAATAAAGTAGATTATGTAGTAGTGAGTTCGATGCCGAATGACAATCAACAGGTAAATTTTTATGCGGAGGCTCCATGGAATGCGATTGTAAAGGAAATACCGTAGCATTGCGGTTTGCACATAGCTCTTCTGTTCATAAGCTGCTGATAGCAGCATTCATTCGGTTACTTACACTACAAAGGGATTCTCAATGCATTGCCGGGCCCATCTTCAAATTTGTACACGTTGGGTGTCGTACTGTTAACGGGAATAAGAGTTGTTATCGGGAAAGCGCATGCCATTCAGCGATCTGCCGCCGAGGATTGTTACGTACCTGTGACCAATGTTCACTCTCTGAACCGATCACACAACGACCCATTACCTGAAACAGTAAAATTTTCAGGAAAGATATTATTCGTGTACGGAAACGATATCTCAAAGTAGTTAGTGCAAATCAAATAACTATGAATAGATTACTTGAAAGCTTCAAGCATAATCAATAAAACAGTATTTCTAGAATGAATTTCTTTGAGGTATCTAATTATGGTTGCGCCATTTCTTCACGGTTGATGCTTTTTGTTTTTTCTCGAAACGTTTCATTCCACTATTTTTTGATGAGTATTTTGCTCATTAGGTTATAAACATGAAGTAATAGGGGTATAAATTGAAATATGGCCGAATATCCGCCTAACAAGTTCCACGTTAAGACGCTGCTTACGTAACGTTCAGAAAATGAACGTAAGTGGGATGTTTGTTAAGAGAAGGGCGCAATTACATATTTCTACATTTACGTCCGATTTTAGGCGATAATGAATTCGAAGATTGCTTTACCAGCTGCCTGCAATTTTTATCTGTCGACAGAGTAGTAAGCGTGGTATGTGTTTGTGCAAGATGGTTTTTTTAAGTGATAAAAAATGGCCAATGATTTTTTGTTTATTAAATTGTCAGAAATTCGAAAGTGATAGAAGCAAGCGAATTTCAGTTGTTGGAAAATTCATCTTATTGCTAGGTTATGCAATCCGAATAAGATTTATCGATACGCTGATTTGAAATCAACAACTCTCTTCATATCAGCTTTATTAGCAATAGAGATTCCGTATTTCTTTAGCTTATCCTATTTCGAGATCGAAAATAATCAGCTGAATATTTTTTTGTATCAGTCTCTGATGACAATAAGATGAATAACTATAAACTCTTAGAGATAAGCTCACTGTTATAAATGCAATTACAAGTTGTTTTATTAATGAGTGAAATCAAAGAAATTCGCTTCCATAATTTTTAAGCAGACTTGATAACACAAATATTGCAATATTATTATTTATTATAAAACGGTAAAAAAGTCAACTAGAGCCCACAAAGGATAACACTCATTTTTGTTCTCACTGTAATAAGGGCCTGATCCAAAGCGTATAGTTACTGGACGTTCCTATAAGGTCACGGAACCACTTTATTTCCAAATATCTATATTTAGCTAAGCGTTGGAGAAACGACAACGCATATACCTCTTCTAGAATAGTTCGTGAAAAAGACAACATTTTTTTTTTTTATAGATTCACCCTCCTCTCCTGCTACCTCAAGGAATGGAAGATCGCGATCCTTTGAGAGTGTCAGACGCATCACTTCCACCAATATTTGAATATGAGGTGATTATCAGATGCATGCGGAAGATTAAAAAAAAAAGCAACTAAGGTGAACCTCATTTTTGGTGACTCTATCCCAATCCATAACGACGATTTCGAATTGGATGGAATCCAAATCACGAACGTCCGAACTTGGTAACTCGAAAACGAAGGATTCATTATAGACGGGTGAAAGAGTGCGTTTCTTCACATGACTCTTCTTTTTCGCAATTCTTTGTCCATTATAAACCATATAGAGTTTAACGTATGGATCTGAAATATTCATTTTTTTTTCTCGAAAAGGATCTCTACGAATATTTCCCAAGGAGTTTTATGTATAGATGGGAAAATAAGTGGGAATAAACGATATTTTCTGATGACTAACCTCTGTTTCCCGTTCGATCTCACTTAATTTTCGATTCTATCATTGAGATTATTTGAGCATCTTTGAAGTCGCTCTAGATATGAAACCGCTGGACAGTTTCGAAAATACTTAATCGATGATTGCATGGGAGTTACAGCTTTTATCGATTTTGTTCTTTAGTATAAATGAAGGTTTATTTTATGTGACTAAGAAATTCTTCACAAAGAAAGAAGAACTGAAAGAAATCTTTAGCACTCATTAAGTTGTTAATCATACAAATATTGCCCGTTGATGATTGCAATTGTTTACGTAAACGAGATTACTTCAAAAAGAGTACGGCTCAATGAGAAATTGCAGACGTAAAAATTCGGTGGAGAATTTTCAATAGTTTCCATCTCAAAGTTTCCATCTCGCAACAGTTTCCGTCTAAAAAAAAAAAGCTATTTTATCCCATTAGGATTCTAGCTTTTACGCAAAAAATATTAGCTTTGAACAGCACTTCCACAAAGAAATCATCTTTAACAGCAAGAATATTCAACGGAAAATATGGTGAAAGAAATTAAAGCTTCATATATGGAAACTTTTTTAGTGATTGAAAGAGAAAGTATTATTCAAGGATGGAAAAAAAAAAGAAGCATATTAAAACAGTTCCCCCTTCTTTTCTTATTATCCTTCTCATATTGTGATGTTTCAATGAAATGCAGGTACTGAAAAAAAAAAACATGGAAGAAGATATACCAGCCATTCCTGTGATATCGAATTTCGGCAGATTCTTCGCCTTCAATAGAACCACCGCAACGCGATTTGTCGTCGGTTGATAGCATAATGAGATAAGAATCTGACCACGATCTTCACCAAGATCCTCACCTCTACCTCCCAATTCCAGTTCAACACTTTTCGATTCAACGACGCTTAGGTTTGCCTCTTTAAGTGGATATACTGCTTCGGCTAGTAATGTGTCTCGGCTGTATCGATCAAAAGCGATTACCTGTAAAAAAAAAGACCACATTACCTATATTACGAGATCATGGCAGGCAAAATATACGTTTGTTAACGTTTATCTATGAACTTTTGCTCACGCAAGTTTACGAAAACAGGTATCTTAAGTTCATTTTCTTTTCGGGTCATTCGGGTATGGAGTCAACTACCAGCTGGCACTGTGGAAGCTAGTAATCACACTGCATTTAAAGCGAAATTAGCCCAGTTTGACTTATCATCCTTGAGAGGAGTAGACGGCCAGCCAGTATGCTGTTACTATATGTATCGTCTCGGTTCAACCTTTTATCAGCACTACCACATTCGTGATACTTGAATGCTTTCATTCTGAATGTCGTCAATTTCTCCACATATTATTGTATGTTTCTTTATGGTTAAATAAAGCAATTTAAATGAATGAATGAATTATAGCAACTAGTCTACCGATTGCATTCCTTTCATTCTCAAATTATACCTCTTCGATCGTTCCTTGAATATAATAACACTAACATTGCAGCAAAATCTCTAAAACAGCAAGTGAAATATTTCCAACTCAATCGAATCATTACTCCAATAGTCTCTTTGTATGAGTTCATATAGAAAAAGTAATTCGCTTTTCAGAAAAAATTCCTCATCGGAATTAACTGTATGAGTTATGTTAAAAACATTTCTACTTTATTCATTCACCCACTCAAGAGGTAATAGATAAGCACAGCAGTGCTAATTCGCCATCTTTCCTGAGCAGAATGTAATCAATTATACGATTTCCATTCTTCCGGTTGCTTAAATGAGACTTTTAGAGCCGGTTTAGTTGGCAAAATAAGCGTATCATCGGGAACATAACATGCTAGAATATGTTTGAAAAATTTACCATAATTAGGTTTATAGACGCATCGCCTTGTAGGCATTATCAAATAATATAGAGCATTTAAGGTGAATGCTTGTCATAAGAAATAAAATATCGTTGAAATAAATACGAAAAGCATTCCTCGGGGAAGCACACTACACATTAAATCACAAGTATTCTTCACTAATAATGCGCTAAGGGAATCTCTTATGTTCAAATATACGAAACACTTAGAAGAGGAAGTTTCCGAAAGAATTTTCCATTTACAAAGATTAAACCTAAAAATGATGCAGATATACGAAACGTTTCATAAACAATTGCAGATAGCTATGGTCATTATTTATTTATTTATTCATTTATTTATTTATTTATTTATTTATTTATTTATTTATTTATTTATTTATTTATTTATTTATTTATTTTTTCTAAAGAACATGCAAACAAATTGAATCAGTTTTACTATGTGAAATGGTATGGTGATAATGAAACACCATAAACAAACTTCTTGGTCACTAAATCAATTTTCCAAAAATGGTCAAAATGAAATATGCGATGAGCTTCGAGTAAAATGGGCTATGTTGGCTAGCATAGCTTCAGGTTTAGCACAGATATAATTCATTGACATAATTGCTTCACGTTGAAAGTCATAATGGGCAACACAAAATGATACGTCGAAATGACTTTGTTACGTATCGAAGCTGTTATATTCTTGAATCGATATCATTGAAATTGTGTAAAACGCAGAAATTAAATAAAACTCCAAAGATTTCGTTATTTATTCCAAATTAACGCAACTAACACTGCAAAAAAATTAAACTTCTATGAATAAACTTCCATGAACGAAGAAATGAATGCGAGAATGAAAGCATTGGTGTATTTCTTGTACTAAACTTGTAACACAATTCTTTCAAGATACAACAGAAGTAATCTCTAATATGTGTACATGTGAATCAACTCAATTTGTATGACGCTTGATTCAGCCATTCAATAGCCACCAATCCTCCTCAATTGTCCCCACTTTTGTTTTCTCAAAATATTGTGAAATTCGACTATTTAAAGGATGAATTACGATAAAATCACAATCGAGGTGACGATTGTTTCAGTGAAGTGTTTTTGTACTTCCCCTTAATTCTTCACTCTACATTCTTTTATATTCTTGTAGCACTTAAACGCCTGCAATTAAGGCGTATAATGAAAAGCTTCGATCCAGCAGAAGAAAGGGAAGAGACGGTTAATAACGGAAATAAATTCGAAGCAATAGGGATCCTGCGGAAATGAAGCAAAAGTTTTTTGTTCTTTCGCCCTAAATGCTGATTGCATTTAAACGAATAGCGATGCCACGAAGTAACGAACGCTTTGTGCGCACAACAATATTTAGCCTTCAACAAGCTCATTAAAACATTCCTACAGAAAGCCACTTATGTGCACAAAACTATGCTCGCCTTTCTCGTGCACTCATATCACATTCACTATTGCAATGAGTGAAATGAATGCTACTTTTGGATGGAAATATTTTCGCTTGTAATTTGAATTTATTTTAAGGAATACGACATATTTATTCCACGAAAAAAAAACGCATTTATTCTACGAAAAACGCCAAACAAGTTGTATTGCTAACGCAGCTTTTATGTGTTTCTCTGCACAAGCATATCGCGAAGACATGTTCTTTATCTGTTAGATAGATTCAGCTCATGAATCACAAAAGCGTGCAAGAAACTCCTATGTTGTTAGCTTAAGCGGCATGCATTACTATTGCATTGAATCGTTGTCTATTAATGGAACTGCGAGGAATGAAACACAAGATTTGCAAGTGTTGTTGCGAAGACAAACCGCAAAGTGAAGGCTTGTTGCATTTAGTTGCTCCGGTTCGATACCATACATGGAGAAAGTCTCCTCATAGAGTGGATTACGGGTGGCACGTACGAGACGAGTCTTCACTCGATGTTGCTTCTCGGGTAGCAGTTGCAGTTTCACATATGGATCGAGAAGACATTGACCGTCGGCCGCAATTGCTAGCTCCGGCAAATCTCGGCATGAAACAATGTTAACCTGCAAACGGCTAAATCTATGATGAAATTCGCTAGATGGCGAGCTTCACAGTCTCTATCTGATCGTGTTTTAGCTAATATTTTCCAAAAAAAGATACATCCGATTATCGAATATGGTTCAACAAGTAGAGCTCTTTTCAAAATACGCATTTCTTAGCCATCAAATCAGTGGAATATCCTTATCAAATCAGCATTATCAATCTCACTAGAAATAGCCATTTATACAACCGAAAAGATTATTGCAATTCAAAAGAATGGCTTCTTTGATTTATGATGCACATTTCTGCACTTCAATAGAATGCGTTGCGCGTCATTTCTTCTTCTCCATAAAAACGGTCGCATATGATTGTTCCTTTTTTTTAGGACTGCTATTGCTGAATGTTTTAAGTTGCCTAATACAGATATTTCAATAAACAGCAGTCATATGGAAATTGGTGAAACAATGCTCTCGCAAAGGGATTTTAACTGCTGAAGCATCTTGAAGAATAAAGTCTATGACTCAAATCGCCCTACTTTCGGCTAATTAACAACGAATATTTTAAGTATTATTGGAGTTGTTTGTTGTATCGTTTTGCATAAAAAATACACATGAATTTTAGAGAAAGAAAAATCTATCGCAACAACATAGAATTTACTTCTAAACACCATTTATAAGCGTCAGAATATCAACTACGATGTCTATTTAAGAAACGTTTGCATTTTCATTTATTTTCCGCATAAATTGCTGCATGTAGTGAATCGATCTTAAGCCGCTTACGTTGTACTTACGTTGGTATATTTTCGCCTATAAAAAAAAAAGCATTTACATCCAATTGGCCTTAATGCATCTATATTCTTAATGTGCAAATCACATTTCTTTGCTCGAGCATATTTGAGCTATTTGAATATTGCACTTCTCTTCGCCGCATACCCTTTCGACTTGCTCTTACTCTTGTCCCTTTCCTTCTCATCCTCTCTCTTTCTCTTTATTACTACTAGCAGACATATTTCTAAACGTGTTGTATATTAAATAGGGGGACAGTTCAAAAATTCAAAATTCATGCTTAATAAATAAGCCGATTTGAGTGCATCTTAACGATCGTTTGCTCTCTCTCTCTCTCTCTCTCTCCCTCTCTCTCTCTCTCTCTCTCTCTCTCTCTCTCTAAGCTTTCGAGCAATTTTGACAGTCACGGTGGAGGAAACAAAGTACTAGGTGTGATAAGCGCTCAGGTAATGCATTCGTCGAAAAACTAACAGCAATTGATATTCAATTGATGCATAAAGCTCTTTCAAAATGCCGAAGACTAGAACATCTCTGTCTGAGTGCTCAGCTCGATGAACTGCATTTACGACGGCTCAAAGAATGTAAATAACTCTTTTTGTGGAGTAAGCACACTTCCAATCGCATGGAGATTATTATCGTAATATGAATTCGAAGCCATATAGCCTTCTTATTTTCTCACATTTGAAAGTGCGACAACTATTTCTTCAGAAGAATTCAACGAGCCAATTTAAGCGAATAGAAAAATATTGCGAAAAAAAGAATTTCTCGTGGCATAAGAAAAAGCAATCCCGCAAACAGGGATCGTGTTGATAAACTCAACTATAAAAGGAGTGGGAAGAGACGACAAGAGGGTGAGGAAGCTGTGAAGTATTTAGGATGTGGAGTATTTAAACGCATTTGCACGACCATGGAGAGTGTAAGCAATCGGGTCCCTCATCTACATCAACAGAAACTTTCTTTCGCACCCGCAGGATGGGGAAAGGGGTTGGAGGGAAGGGCCGAGGTTGTGTCCTTCGGGCAGTTGACTAAATAGAAAGTGCAATGCAGACGAAAAATAATCAGGGAATGTGCGACTCCTTTGAGACCTTTTCTGCTGCTTCCAATTTTACGGCGATAGTCAGACAAACTGCAAGAAAGTCTTTGGATACATTACTTTAGCAAGGCTTCCTTTCGAAAGAAAAAAAAAATATGGACACATGTCTTTAATATGAACCAAGTTCTTCTTTGAATGATAAGAAGGCAGTTTCAAAAATTGCGTGCGAATTCAAGACTAAAAAAGTTGCATTGATGAAACATCAGGAGATTTGCCTATGTGGGAAGAATTTTATTCGTTCCTATCGCATTGTGTTAGTGTGAATTTCAGAATATGGCCGCTATATTTCCATATTTGAAAAAAAAACGCAAAAAAAAATCTTTTTTCCTCATGAAATCCCTGCCGTAAATGTCACATAAATGACATAAATTCTAATAAATTGGTTGTCTGATCTAGTTGAGAATTTTATGATCTAGAAGAAAAGATCGAGACTGAGAATATCGGAAGAACGGAAAAATGAGACAACAAAAGCATTCTAAGGGCCGCCTCATTCGAAACTATATATAGAGTTTTAAAGAAGTCGGGGATATTTTTTATGCGCTAGAAGCTATAATTAAAAGGAATAAGTAAATGTTTTTATGCTTGCAAATTCTAGCTAGATAACCGTAGCGGAAGATTGTAGCATAATCTTTTTATCGTCGAATATACAGTTGAAAGTGGTGCTTTAGTGAAAAAAAAAAAAGGCTATTTGTCTAATAGTTATCACATTGGTAAAATGGATACAATTAAGGCGTTATGAGTTGAAATAGGAGTTGAAATAAGAGTCAATATTTTAACAGAGAATAGAATTTGATTAAAGAAATAAAATTTTCGTTGATGGATTTAATTTAGTGATGCGATCATACTAAACGATATTCGAGTATTGCGCAATGGATTTTATGAAATATTTCAACGATCTTTATTCAAGGATTGATTATAGAAAAAGAGTGAAATGCATTTCACATCACATAGATTTGTTTTCGTCAAAATTGCGCTCCCCTCTGAAATTATTGACGTATATAAACGAATTTCAAAAGTTGTTCCCGTACAATTTCTTTTTCTTTTTTGCCTTTTTTTTTTTGCACAAATTAACGTTAGTTAGAAGAGTTGAATGAGGAATGCTGAAAGATTTACGTCATTTAGTGAATTTATTTGCTTAGTCAACTCTTCATGCATGAACAATTTGAAACGATGCCTTATAAGTTGTGATCGCTCGAGAACGTTGAAATCCCCAAATGACTCATTCCTCATTTCCCCTCTTTTAGCAATTTCGCTGATTTCTTTCTTTCTCGACTTTCAATGCATCAATCATATTATGTTATATGAAGAAAAAAAAATGTGGAAAAGATAAATGTGGATTGTTTCATTTTTCATTTTCCGTTTTTTATTTTTCTTTTTTTTTTTTGAAATCTGATGAATTGTAAGCGAAAGATCAACTAAACATTTCCTCAATGGGAATATTTAAAAGATTCTCTAGCTTTATTGCATAAAACAAAGGCATCACTACTTTCTCAACGAGCTACTTTTATTAGTGGCACGAATAGGTAAGCATAAGCAAACAAATGGGAACATAGTATGATGAAACTCAATAGAAACGTGACGATCATTCAAGTGTATCATTTTGAGCGGAGAAAACGATGACTATGAAATAAAAGAGGTGAGAATTAGCTAACCGAACTACTCGATTAGTTAGCTAGATAAGTTGATATCGGCTAGTATGAAAATTAGCTTATACATTAATCGTCATAAAACATTAGCTATGAATGTTGCTTATAGATATCTATATTGTTGATATATGGCAAACTTTACACAACGAATTTTCTTCGAGACAAACGGCTGCCTGATGTCTTATTGCGTTGCTTGTAAGCAACGACTGACGATCACGACACGTTATGAATTTATTGTTTCCTTTGCATTTTAAGCGATTTTTATAGCACAATCGCATATAACTGTGCTACTTCCTGTGTCGGTAAATACAGTTGTTACTTTTATTGCGTTGGTGAGGAGGAAATAAATACAAACTATAAGCTACCATAAAATGCCGAGCGTAGAGCGTTCGACTTATTGGTTCAAAAAATCTAATTGGCAAACTTGAGAACTTATATTTAGAGACGGAAATCGAAGAAGAGGAGAGTAAACTATAATCAAAGTTTCATGCTATCTGTGATGGCAATGATTTCATCATTACAACTATGCCGTTTCTGGTTTTTCATTTCAAAATGCACGCTGCTTTCATTCGATGAGAAAGCGTTTTAAAGCTTGCAACGATTTAGCGCTGCAATGATTGCTTAAACAGATTTACCCGTCGTCGTCAATTCCATTTAAGGTGCACTTTGAAAATCGTTTCTGCACAAACGATATATTCCGCTATTCTGCAACAGAAAAAAAAAAGAGGACAAAAAAAAAACTTCCCCAAAATTGCGCTATATTAGCTAGCTAGTTGAGCATAAACTCACAAACAATTACGGATGGATGTATTGGAAAGAGCGGAAAAAAAAGAAACTTTTGCAATAAATATTTTTTTTTCTTCAAATAAAAAATGAATAAATTACTTTCTCTCTTAGTAGATTTTCAAATGAACAATTCAATAGACAATTGCAAAAGATAGTGAATTCCAAAACGGAAAGCATTAGAAATTATGAGTGCTAATATTTTTATAATGGATGAATAAATCGTTCATATATGCCAATGAATGCCTTTCAACAAATATCCATCGATAAGTATTCGACTCATTGTGCTAAATTGTTTCAATGCTAAAATCCATCAATGACGCAAACATTTAGTCGAATGCTAATAAACATTAGCCTATAAACGGAACAACTATTGTTGAAAGAAATTTATTTAAAATGGAGTATTCGATAATGAATAGTTGAAGGGAAGAAATTATTGAGTTCCGGAAAAGGGTCAAAATACGCGCAAGAGTGGAACTTTTAGAAAATCCGGAAGAGTGCAAAAACGCAGCGATAATATCTTGAACCTCCATGAAAACATATAGCATATTTTCTTTTTGAAATTATTATGCTCCTTTATACAAATAAATGTATGCATATTATAACACAAATAATTATGTAAAATAGCACAACTTTAGATTTTGTTGTTGCACTATTTAATACTATGATTTTATTGCAGCGTAACTTTATCGCTTCAAAATAATGCGCAATTGTGATTTCTCCGCAGCGATTCTAAAGCTTCTAAACGTGAAACGTAGTGGGGAACGATCGGCATGCGAGAATACAACAAACCAAAAGAAAATGATATTAACTAATCCTCAAAGAGCACTAACGACTAGCAATGCACTATACTCCTCTAGATGCCGCTTCTAATCACAATTCGAACGCTCTTCAATAAAAGCACTTTCAACGCTCTCCGTTTAATTACTTCAAATCGAAGTAGTTGAACACTTGAAAGTGAAATTTATGAAAATAAGAAACCTGCAGAGCCGATGAGGTTATATGGTATCGAAGAGTGAAGTTGATGAAACCTCTGCGTGGACCAAGCTGTGAAGGTTGCACTCTCTGAAGAGCTTGTGGTGATGGAAGAGATGGCCGTACTGGTACAACGGGACTTGATTGTGAACTGTCGGATGAGAGTGGCGACGGTAACGAGGAGGGTGAATTCTTCAAACCTCCAGGTCCTTTCACATTCGCATATTTGAGGGCGACTGCTGTTTGAGGGCGTAATGGCCCATTACGATAGGATTGTCTGTTCCGTTTAGCGATACATACAGACAAGAATACAGCAGCCAAAAGGCCAAAACTTCCTGCTAGGGAGCCATAAAGAACATCTGCAAATGCATCGAATAATTCCAGAGTGCTATTTTAAGAAAACGGATGAACAATAATTAAGCATTGCTATAGCAAACAACCCAAAAACTGATTATAACCATCTCTCACTAATTATTTGAATGAAGTAATCAATGCCTATAGTAATACAAATTGTAAAGTACTCCACTTCACGAACTACATGAGATGAATTCTTTGGATTTAGTAATTTAGTAATTGATTAGATTGAAATAAGTAATAAAAACATGTATTGAAGCCAATCTCAGTGACGCTGTCTTCAAGCAAGCCGATATTTCATAAATTTGCTTAAAATGCAAGATAAAGGCAAAAAGCAAAAAGAAAAAAGCGACGATAGACAATTCCGAGTTAAGCAACCAAATAAGACATGTAGTTGACGTATTTTGTATCGGTTTGGTTTACTAGATGATAAACGATAATAGAGTGGAATAGAAATCGATTGATGAGCAATTAAAAAGCGAATTTACGTACGAACTTATTCAGCATTTCTAACTCAACGACTTAAAAACATAGTGCTTCACATATCGCTTTTTATCATGGGTATTTTTCTCGTTTGTCTTGTGTTTTTTTTTTATGTTCTGAAAACATTTGTAAACAATGATGTTTAATTCGCTGATAAACTAAATTATTTCCACAGATAAAATCATTTATTATAATCGAAGAGAATCACAATAAACAACTGAAATGATTTGATGCATTTGTAAATTGAACAGAAAGAAAAATGATATAGGTGAATTGAAAATGATAACATTTGTTACATCGATAATTTACTAAAACATCGAAATTCGGTGGCATAACTTCTTCTTGGCCAATTCATGTGGTCAATTCTTGGCCAGTTTATGAGCCTCATAAGTAAGCATCTTTATTGAGACGATCAGATGTTTATTTGGACGCTGAAAAAGAGAATATCGCTTTTTTTACGTTGCGCAAATAAAAATGCATTGAAGCACTACCGGAAAGAATGATCGGAAACTTACGACTTGAGAAGGAGAATGATTCGAGCGGCTTCTGCGCTGGCATCGCATCGTTCTGTGAGGGAATCGAGGCTTGCCGTTTGCGCATCGATCGCCGCGCTCAATTATGTACCGCCCCGAGGGCGAGCTGCGCCTTCAGATGACGTCACTGCTAGCCGGTTGCGTGATGCGACGCCATCGCCGATTCAGTATCGAACAAATCCATCTGAATACCGTAGCTAAGCTGCCGAAACCCTACGTTACCACAATGTCCTTTTTTTCTGCATCTATTACATGAGAAGAAGTAAATGTAGTGGTTGTGAGATTTCTGGATATCTTCGCCGCAATTTTTAACGCTACAAATTGAACCTGAAGAACTTCGTTGAGTCTTGGGCTTGAGCTCGAGTCGGAAACGATGCTCGGAACTATCCAGTGGCTCTCTCCCACAGAGTGGAAAACTTAGCATTGCTCTTCATCTCGCTATGAAGTTCTTTGAAAAGAATGGTGATTAACATTCTTTTAGAGCGACAGAAAGCATTCTCAATAATATTGCGTTAATGGCCGCATATATCCAAAAAAAAAACAGCTGATGAATTCTTTGGATAGTATCTTCGAAGCTATGAAAATATTGCACAACAAATGTAATTACATGCTTTTTTATATGGGATATATGGTCATATGTCATCTACGGATATGGAGATAACATTTCTGATGAGGCTTATTTGAAGTTTAAGTGTCTCAAAGTTCAGCAATCGCAATATGCTCGTGAAGGGCATTGCAGCTCGCAATAGATTTCCATTGTCAATAGTTGTTTTAGCATTTCTATTGAGGTGAAAAAAAATGAAAAAAAAAACACACAAATGAAAAACTCTAAGAATTTAGAGGTGTGCTATATGCGTTATGGAGTGGAAAGCCATTAACCTATGATCGTCTATCCTCTGTTTTATGCAATGAGGTTGTATGCGGAACGAAAAGGGTGATTGCAAAATATCTTAGATATTGCTCATATTTGGAGTATTTATTTCACCGCTCACTAGTGGCAACTCAACACGATAATAATACTTATAAAGAAATGCTCAAAGCCTATCATGGAACAATTGTCTGTTCAACGAATAGATTTTTGATTGAAAATCGTTTATAGGCGAATCACCGAACACGTTGGATATTATTTCTCCTTTCATCTCCTTTACTATTTTGAATTTCAATAATCATGCAAACATTTTTATTGTTTGTAAAAAATTCATCTAAATATAAATATCAATTGATATTTCCCATTGTTGGTATACTTTCTAAAAAAATGATAATTACTACATCACTTCTACAGCAAAAATACATTTGCCTAGTTTAGTAACTAAATGAGAATCCACTAAATTTGACGATAATAATAAAAAAACAAAAGAAATGTTATGGATGGTCTATGAAAGCACGAATAGTAGCAACCAAATGTAATGCCGAGCGAAGAAAGCAATTGAACGGATGTAAAGCATCAAAAAACGATGCTCTAACCATTAACCTATGCTAAAGTTTGCAACCAACCTATCGTCTAATTAAGAAAATCTTTTATAGCAATGAATGAATGAGAATTGCAATTCCGAAAGAAATGCTCAAAAAACACGTATCCATCAAGTAAATTTCAAGCAACTTAGATGATCTTGATTAAGCGAGCTTCGAATTCGACTCAGACTGCGAGGGTGACCAAAGAAAATATTGTCTGCATTTGCTCGATAAGCAAAACGTCATAAGTCCAAACGCCTCAACGATATTGTTTTCATTGTCTCTCAAACAATTTGTAGAAGCGCAATGCATCAAACATTGCACAAATATTTAGTCGCTTTACTCTAGCAAAAGGATTTGCAACAGACGCAAAAATAAACAAACTTTATTTTAGGCTGAAAATCATTAGCACCAAATTGTTTTATAGGAAGTAAAACTACGAACGATTCGATGTGATGAAAAAATTTACTCGTAGGATGACAAATTATGAAGAAATTTCACGCTTTCTCCACCAACCCTTCGAGCTGCTCACATACTGACGCTTGGAATTGAATGCGGCGTTCGCGTGATGTTGACCCGATTGAAAAAGCTAACTTGCACTTTGATCGAAGAATATTTCTTTAATTATTGCGGATATTGTATTCGCTAAATTACCGCCCATAGGATGAGAGGAATTTGTCTGCTGTAGGTCAACTAGATTGCCCATGGGGAATAAGTTCATGAGTGCCATTGACAGAACGGTAAGCCCGAATTTTTTTTATTTTTTGGGAGAGTGGGGGGGGGGGGGGGGGGGGGGACATCTGTTGCATCAAAGTAAATAGAAAGTCAATCGGTCTCTGAAGCAACTTCGTCAGTTTCATCGGTTCCATTTTTTGGAGGGGAGGGAGGAGGGGGAAGGGGGAGAGGGGATCATGTTGTGCTCTTGCCGTTTATTTCAATTATTTGGTGATAGCCGGAACTAGTGTTCAAAATCAGCGCATTCAAATCCCTCACGATTCCTTGCCACACACATCAAAGACCCTGTTCCTCGTGGAACTTTTCATGCGTAATATTTTTTGTCCTGCAAAACCACATATCGCAGAGGTTATGTCAGATCGTTTGTTCGCATATTTCGGCTTGAGATCTGCATCTTCTATTTTCTTCCACCGTCCCGACTCGGTCCTTTCATATCCCCTTAAGTTTCCTTCCACGCTCCATTAGATCAAGCAAGTTTGCGGAAGGATTTGCCTCCTTCTGCGGGTCACTTCCTCCATGGATCGATCCTATAGGTATTGATTCCGCGGCAGTGATATCAAGAGTCCCTCATACTTAAAACGTCTCGTCGAGCTAGTTGGCGAAAAACGTGCATTGTGTTGTGGCCCGCAAATTCGCTTTTCTACGTGCTCTCGTTGTTTCCTAGCTTGGCTTTTGGCGTAAAAGCATGTCGAGTGGCACTCTACCCTCTCGATTGATCAATATTGTGCTATTCATTGATTTTTCGGAGTCTTATCGGAGTTTATTATCAAACCGCTTCATATGGCATCCCTTCCGTGTAATAACTCAAGTTGAACTCATTTTTTGCACTAACAAAAGCGCATATACGATTCTCTGCCTACTATCTGGTGGAAACATTATTACTGTTTTCTTGTTTCGATCTAACCAAGTGGTAGACTGAACCGAGTTTGAAAACTCGCATATTCAGCTTGTTTTCTTGCCTCACATCTCCACTGTTTACCGATAGTTTGTTCCGACCTGATGCATTGAGTGTTAGGCAGTGGATCGTTTTTGTCTTCCTCTAGCACAAACACACAAACACATTAATAGAAGCAGAAAAAAGCCATTGCTTCATCGATGTTTTGTAGATGCCACATCAAAACAATTTATGAAGCTCCCTATTAACTTCCGCCTAGCGTTCACACTCTATCAAATTAAGCTGCATGCTTAAACATTTCAGCGTTTTTGATCCCGTAGCGATTTCCTGCAAAAAACCAATAAGTGCGAACCGATTTTGAGTTTGAATTTTTTGCGAGTACCGATATATCGAAAGCTTCGGATTTGATAAACTCGGAAGGTCAAATTTTTTGGACTGTCGTAAATATAAAAGTGGCTAAAATATCTCGAGGAAATGCTATGTCGACAATATAGTAAAAGAACGATAGATCTTTAGTTTGAAGGAATTGATGAAACCGTGTGCAAAATTTCTTGATGTACCTAATCGGGATTGTTGTAGAATTCTTGCGATGAATGTTCACCTTTTTATTGTCTTTTCTAATATCTGCAATATTTCATAGTATTCTTCGAAAGTTATGACGCATTTCGATGTTTCGATAACGACTACCTGTAAGAAACGTGCAGGTATTTCCGAAGTCCGAAGTATGCAACATGCTGCGAACGATACATTTTTCAGTTGTCACCGATTGATCGCATTGCCGATCGCATTTTATTACGAGTGGTGGTGTTGTCTCTTGATGTTTTCTCATACCTATCGTTTGTGATTGGTTGCTTCGTTCGATTGTAGTGGATTTTTGATAAGCGAGGAGGTATTTCATCTTTTATCATGTTTTATGTCGTGTTTATTGCCAAATTTGAGTATGCTTATCGGTCATCCGCATCGTTTTTCGTAGCTAAAAAAAAAAGGCGATATTAAGTCGGAATTTTTATGGATCGCACAACGGATACGGCAAACTTTCAAACTTAATCAACGTTTTAGGATGTGACTACATAACATTGCGGTCAATTTCGCATATGCAATAATTGCCATCTAATTTCGCATCGCTGAAACAAGTTAGTACTCAAGCGGCAGGGCAAAATTTTTACGTGTGAAGAGTTTCGAGCGCTCGAGAACTCGCGTCTAGAGGCAGATTTGTTAGTTTAGTGAACGGAAATTATCGAATCTTTATGAAGGAAATAATCCAGGTAACCGCATGCTGATAAAACTCGTTTGTGGATTTTTAGGTGATTCGGGTATACCATAGGGGATAGAGCAGCCTGGTTAAGAATTTCATCCGTATGATTTCTCGAGGATAGGTTTTTGGCAATTTCATGCTCAAAAATTTATTGTCGTAGAATTTGCGAAATTTTCGAGCACTTTTTGTGGCAACTCAAAGAATCTTTTCGCATTTCACACTCAGATGAACCATACTTAGCTCATCGTGTTTAAACTCCATATTTGGCGACGATTTGAATACCTTCGAGACCGGACTAGCGATCGGATCGAAAAATATTGCCTTTCTCTTGTGTGTCATCCTTTAAAACATAAAGGCTTCGACGTTGAAGCAGAATCAACGATGTGGTATTTCTAAAGACGCATTGCGATGAATTTTTAGATCTAGTGCTGCGGGCGTATAATGCAAAAAAAAAAAAAAAAAAAAAAAAAGATTTCGTCCCCTATGAACCTTCATCCATTGTTGCTGTGAGATTTGGTTGTAAACCCGCGCCGTTTAAGAAATTCTCGCCTGTTTTTTGGAATTAGCTTGCAATATTTTCGCTTATCCACTTTGCGTTTCGTTCCGATCGGTGCGATTGATGTTGATATGGGTAGAGGATCTCAATTATTTCTCATCTTGAGCCATAATAGGTTAGCTTTCGCGGCTCGGGTTTCAACAGCTTCTAGATTGAATTTACAAGGGAAACAGGTTCGTGTTCGCAGCCACGTAAGTATATAAACAATCTCGCGACATAGATAATGATTACAAGAAAGAAATGATCGTTGCGACTGTCAGCGAATCGATGGCAAGATGGACGTACGCTCAGCATTTCCCACTCGCAAAAGCGATTATTTTAATTTAAAAAAAAAAGTCCCATTCGACTGCAAAAAAAAAAGTTTTCTGAAATATTTTAAGTAGCCCCAGTCGAACAGTATGAAGCTGTGCAAAAAATCAGTTTTGTTGCATTTTATATCCTGATAAATAGCAAGACTACTGTTGCTGAAGCGGGCATAAAGCAGCAGCGCTATTGGGTGATGATTAACTGAGAAGAGCGAGTGGGTTGAATGAAGAGCAAATGATGAGGCATCATTCTTTTTGTGAGGTACGTAGTATTTTGGAAGCTTATGTCTAACCTCAATTAAGTTTGGTGAAGATAGAAAACCTGCGGTTAGAGGGTAGTGGGAGGGGGGGGGGGGGCAAGGAAGGGATGAGAGTGATGCACTATTCAGCGCAGATTCTGAATTTTTTTTTTGTATAACGACGTTGTATATGTGTGTGAGCTAAACATGCAATAATACGGGAGCAAGTGATTTAACGCCATACATTGACAGTTTGCAAAGTTTTTCCAGACGTTCTTCGTTGAACGATCCACATTCCACTGACGTCGAAAAGCCTATATGTTGCTTAGTGCCGATCCATTTTCGAATATTATACTCGAATGCTTCACCTATAGTGCTTTATGCAAATCGTGCAATAACCCATATAAGCCATATTGCGTTGCCACGTTGAAAATTTTTAAGTTTGAATCATGAGAATATCGTAGGCTCAAACTTGACTTGATTCCTATAAAAATGTTTGCGACGTTTCCGATATTCCACTCCCAAAAATATTTCAGTTTCCTTCGCCTCGAAATCTATGTTGGCATCGATATCAGCTCCTCAAAATATAAAAAATCTCCAGTTTTGCGTTGTGAGGGTTTCGAACGAAGTTCCTATCGAATCTTGATTGCATCCATCCATTAAGCTTTTAATTTGCAACGGCGTTGTTTGTTTCGATATCGGTGCTGTTGTTTGCCAAATGTTTGTTATCTTGAGTCGCAGCGTTCCAATATTTGCAGCGAAGAGCATTGCTCGATCCTATGTCGTGCTTGCCGATCTTGATTGTCAAGTGCGCTTTTTTGTGTACCTTTTCTCCCACTTTCACTGGACATTTTCGAATAGGCTTGAGATTCGTTTAAGTGAACAAGTGGCAAATATGCTGCAAAAGTAGAACGCAATGAAAAGGGGGAGGGGGAGGGTTGGTGCTGGAGATCTCATGGGCAATTTTTACCTCATGAATTACGCTATTGCTGATGTAAGATGTCATGGAAGGGGTATTTGGATGCCTGAAAGATATCGTGTCTTCAGCATCTTCACAGCTTTAAACATGAGTTGTTGCAACTCGTTTGATGCTAATGGTGTGTTTTCTGATGAGCAGCTAAATACTTTCTGCAATCTTTTCAGAATTTCCTTCTCAGTGGCGGCAGACGTGAATCCTACCATTGAAGGTGCAGCGACAATGTGAAGCCAGGTGGGAACTGACGCAAGTTGAATACACCTTTGTATTATGTGGGTAAACATTTCCAAGGCTGTGTTTAATCGATTTTTAAACGATGCATTAAGGGGGGAAGTACATAGTTTTTCGCGAAGTTCTTGGCAGATTATAACCTAGAAAAATTGAAAGTAGCATGTGTATTTTTAGTACGTATAAATTAGGATGAAACATGTTTGACTAAGATAAACTGAAATGAATGATCGGAAGAGGTTTCATATCAAGTGGGTTACATATTATATTAAGGTCAAGATTTACGAGTCACTTCGTAAGAAGCATCATATTTTCTGCTTCATCTGTGTTTTGCGGAGATTTGTTCCAAAGAGAACAGCTCAGAATTGAAAAGCGTATAGAACGTTGATTACTTTATAAGGTTTATGAGCTAAGTGAAACTGCTGAATGAAGTGGATGCACAATGTATGCAATGAATCAAGAGATCATAGGAGAAGGTGTTTGTAATTCCGCTAGAAAAATGGAGTCAAATTGTAGGTGCAGGTATTCTGCGGTTGCTAATCTGGTGTCTTCGGACCACTTTTATGGCCAGGGTTGTAAGGGCAAGGGGAGATCCTATGAAAGGCAAGTGGGAAAAAAATATCTCTGGACACCTTTCTATGAGATTGTCATTGCGTGAACGTGTGGCGATTAAGCAAGAGTGCAATATTCTAAAATTGGGCGAGGGTCGAGGTAGTTTTTTCTTCTTTTTTTTTTGTCTTTTTGAATATTTGCACTCCAAAATGTGTAAAATGCAATTCCCGACAAGGATCGGCACAGATCTTAATATACAGATCTCAAATATCTTCATTGACGGATAGCAGCAGTACCGTTGGTGAAAAATCGAACTACCAACGCCTTAACTACTTAGTAAATCTTATCTACGAAATGAGATCGGTCGCTAAATTGTTGGATATTTTTGCAAATAGCTGTCTGTACTGGGAAAAGCGTGCAACACATCGTTTATATAGTTGATAAGTAAATTCACATACATGAGATAATTTCAGTATCTCCGACGTGTGAAAAAAAATTTCGAGTGTCATGCTGGAAGAGATGGTTAGGATAAGGTTGAAGAGAGATGTTTATTGAGATGGGGGGGGGGGGGGGGGGGGGGGGGAAGGGGATGA
>JAARMF010002202.1:0-17794 GCA_022844705.1 Toxascaris leonina
GATGCGTTTTGTGAAGGCCGAAGGTTTGACCGAACGATGAACCCAAACCGACAATGTTTCGCTTTCGATGCATGTTCCTTGATTGACATGCATGGCCACTTGTGCGTGGATTGATTGAAGCCGACTTCGAGACTAAATGAACTTCAAGGCAATTCTGAACTTTCCTTTCTCGCCACTAATATCCAAAAAATTATTAATCCTACGATGTTACAGTGGGAACTTCGCCTAAGCAGTTAGTGCAGCAGGTAGCATGTCGCTGCGTGATGTCGTTGTGGTAGCCGATCGAACACATGTCGGTGCCACATATTGGTGGCCCGCTATGAGCTCCTATGTCCTTGATACCGTATCCTAGAAATGACGTTTCGATGGAGAGACAGCTTATAAATCTGGATTAGAGTCAAACCCCTGCCGGAAGAGTATAGGCATGGATATATGCATGGTAGTGTATTCCTTTCATTCACATTCAATATGTGTAGCCGCTAACAGGGAGAAGAGACACTCACAGTGAAACGGAAGAGATTCCCTAGCATCTTTGTAAAAAAACAGACAACTTGATGGTGCGAGCGGAAACGTTTCCTCAAGCTCTGGGATGTGTCCAATGGCATATAGCAGTCTGTTGCGAAAGCTAGGCCATCTTGTTGCAGTTGTCGCTCTTCAAGTTAGGCTCTTACTGTGTACGACCTACATGCATAAGCCGCATATGATTATCGCTGAGAACATTCCACCCACAATGCTCGCTGATTTTGCTGAGGTGATGTCCATTGAAGAAAGTATTGCCATCGTAAGGGCAACAGTGAGGAAGAGAGTGCAGAGTATGCTTATACACTTTCCGCTTAAAATACTTTCAGAGTTTTATTCGCGGCTGAATTTAGTCTTTTTTATACCCGAACGTCGCATAAATAAATGACCTTTGTGCGTCTTCGACTTTGATGAGAGTAATGCGCTCACTGTTTTGCCACCTTACCGTGCAAGCTCACTGCTGTTCTTAACAACGCCTTAGGAGCTGCGAGTCGAGATGAGACATGTTCGCCTCTACGATGTCGTCGACGTAGCGATGCGTACTTGCCTGTGCTATAGCGAAGCCTTCCCTAGCCACGCCATAAACAAGAACTCCAACACTAGTTTGATTAATGGGTACCGAACTTTCTAAATATCCGTGAATAGAAGATCTGTAACACTCTTGTGGCAAATCTGAAACTGGAGCGATAAAATATTATGGGCAAATGTCGACAGCTTCGTACAAATTACTTTCAACGTTTGCTTTCAATTGCAACCTGGATGCTATGTCTGGCATTTAGACAGAGGTATTGGTTGGCGGCTGATTCCTGACTAAGTAATGTGTTCTTCAACAATCAGACGGATAATGACTAAATTTTTCATCGCTCAAATCCAGCGCATTTGAGATCGCTTATGCCCTACCGCTTTTGCAGACGGCACTAATGGAGCTAGCCATGTAATTGTGCGGTAGTGACTATTAAGCGATGGGATTTCCAAGTATGATTAGTACGCTCGACTGTCTTGCAGTTTGAGAGAAGGGAGTGGTGAAGCAACGCGAGTGGTACTCTTTATTTGGCATCACTGTTTTACGCTAGTTTCTACTTCTATGTTCTCTCACTTTCAGATTCCGATTTATCCCTGTGAATCTTTTTTTCTGTGAATGAATAAAGATGCATGAAGTTGTAAGCAGTAACAAGAAATGTATATAAATAAATATTATGAATAAATATATTTGGTGGGCAATTCGAACCATTCAATACATGAGAACGGCAAAGCAAATAAAGTGGGATTCATCATTTTATAAGCAAAAGAACATTCTGGGATAAGACGATCCACATAAAAACATCTAGGAATTTCGACGAAACGAGTGCATCGCTTCGTCAAAGGTGCATCTTCTGCGAACCTACTGTCAGAGGCTCACTCGGAGAGACCACTTTATGTTTATTAGTTGATTTCAATGTTCCCACAGTTGAATCTCGTTCTGCTTCGTATGGAATAACCTTTCTTTTAAAATGGTCACCCTAAAATCTGCAATAAATCAGCGAGGCATGATGTACTCGTGTGACCTATATCACCTTTCGATACTTTCCGCGTTGGTGAGTGTTATCGCCCACCTCTAATGTCTCACATCCTCCACTTTTGCCCAGCAAATGAAGGAATTCGCAAACTTACTATCATTCTTTTGTTTACGCACTATTTTCCTAATGGAATCAGGTGCTACACCCCCTAAAATTCCACCGATCGAACCATTTTGACTGTGCATTTTCTGCGATTCTAACAATGCTAGAATTGCAAAATTGCAATTTTTCGTTGCAGTTCGCATCGATGAGCATGTTGCTGTCTCAAGGGATAGGGGGATGAGAGAAAGAATGCCCTCGAGCAATGTTCCAAAGAAATAATCAACTATTGTAAAACAGAGTTTCGTATCTGCTCTACCTCAGCAATGCTGCGGTGACCCAATATTGAAAATTTCACTGTCGACTAATAGGGACTGTGTGAAACTCCGCGAAAAATTAGGCGAGTGAAAATTTTTTGGACATTTTCGAAGTCAAAAATAATGAGGGGCTATAGCAATGGTGGAGGGTATTCGAGAATGGGTAACAACGCAGCAGATGAGGTTAGCGAAAATGTTCAATAGATTTGAATTGCATTCCCCTCGATATCCATATTGCAACTACGGCGCTAAAGTTTTCAAATATCGGAAGTTCCCCTTCAAAACTGGACAGATTTCGACTCCAAAATCGCGTCTGGCATTGTCTAATGTGTGCAGTCGAGCAATATTGACATCGGTGATTAAAATTCAAATGAAGAAGAATACATTTATCTGACGCGACATTTCCGATCTTCACTTAAAGTTGTCGAAATCGTTTGAATCATAAAAATTCACCGACCATTCTCGAAGAAGGCAAAGCTTTTGATATTATCTTGCGATATTGCTTGCAACAATTTCCTCATCCGCACAGTTTCGGCTCATATATCGATTTGTGCAAAGCACATTCGTAAGTCGATGCAAAGCATACGTGTTTTTGCATGGATGATTTAGCACTCACACATCCAATACTGAGAGCCGAAATGTTGGCGTCTCAATGCACCACCATTTATGACGCATCGCAGCGATGCATGCGGACTTGAGCACGCGACCGATGTCACCTTCCCATACGCCATCCCGTCGCACTGCTGCATCTCCACTTATGCAGCGGATAATTCTTCTTCGAAGAGAATAAATCTCCTTTCCAAGTAATCATTGAGATTTTTGTTGATATTGCTTAAAACTTCCAAAAAATTATGAAATCTGATTTTGGTGATAATTCGGCGGCATTTTCCCTCACGGAATCTACTTTTTCCCGTGAATTTTCCTGTGAACTTTTTGCAAGTTTTTGAGAAGATATCATATTGACGTTAATTTTGCCTCAGATATCTGTGACAGCATTATGTGTGCATATGTGTCTGCGTGTCTATAAGATGTTCCCAGCTATTGTCTTTGAAAATCGATAGCGGTAGAATTAAGTTGGTCTAGTTTATATCCTGGATTCACTATATCCTTTAGGAGTTATGGCAGCTTAAAAACGATGGCACACCTGCAGTAGTAAGTTTCTAGGTGTTTACATATAAGCAAGGAAATGTTTTTCTGTCGATTTAAATAAGTGATGGATTTTCCATAGTAACATACTATGTGCGTTGTGCTATTATTTTTGAACATTCATTCAGGCAGTCTGTCTGAATGATTGTTATTGGACGCGTCCAGTGCACTGCTTCGCTTTATGTTCGCTTAACACTTTCCTATGTTGCTGCTACAAACTTTAGGTACCGGCTTAGGGGGATGGAAATGGCTCTCCATCGAAGAGTGCAAGAATGCCATATTTCTGGAACCACAAAGTGAATCATTTGAAATTCACGATTTCTTGATTATCCGTTTTTGTTGGGTTGTTTTTCGTTTCAAATGTGCTCATATTCTTGCTGAAACTCAACCAATACACTTCTCACCGTATTGAATTTCTGTGATTGAATCGATTGACGTTTTCTTTAAAAGTCTTTAGTGAAACAACACTTTGAAGGAAATGTCGAAAGGAGATGCAAACTTGTGAAATCCTTCAATGACTCATTGCAAAGCTCGCGAATTTCGTTGTATTTCCATAGATATATATGTTTGAAAGCCAAGTTTTTTAGTCATATAAAGCTTTTCTTTTTTCAAACGAACTGTTTGCCTTATATCACTCTTATATCTGATAAATTCCCCACCTTAAGATAAAACTTTTCCCTCGTTAAACCAAAGGTGTTAATGAGTTAAAAAAGAACACATTCTAATGTGTCAAGGTTTTGAAACGAAAGAAATGATGTGTCGGTGAGTGCATACGTAAACGCTACATACGATATTTGAGGCAAATCTTTAAAAACGGTTTGGAAGACTTCTATCAAAAACTGCAGCAAGTATCATAGGTTTTGATGCACGAATTCAAAGAAACAACTTGTTGGCACAGAATTTATTTTTTTCCTACTGCACTTTTTCTCGTAGAAATTTCAGGCGACGAAGAAAATTATATTAAATGCAATTTTGGAAGTTTTAGCTACATGGAAATTATCTGGGGAAAGGGTCTGTTTGATGTAGGATGCAAACGCTGGCTGCCTAAAATGTTTTTTCCTGTTATTTCCCACTTTCTGACCACCAAGTAGAAAAGGAGCAGATTTATTCACTTATTTTATGCTATTAATTATTTCTGCAAATAAACATTGATCGCACGAGTTGGTTCTTTCGGTTTTGCTTTTGATTATGTGGATGCAACGTGATAAACGACAAAGGGGGAGAGGGCATTTTGCAACTTTGCAGATATTGATATAGGAAGCGACCTTTCTTTTTGTATATTTCCAGAGGTGAAACGAACGAAGAAGTGATAATCCAGTTGTTATTAGTAGAGATGGAATTGGAGGAGCCCTTCAGTGGTTATTATCTGCGGTCATATTTTACAGAAGAAATTGATTCCTTATGCGGCTCCAATACTCATCATAACACCACCTTCACCCACTAATTTCATCTCGAACCATCACATTTTTTGTCCAATGATGTTCGGAGATGCAATAAAGGCTCCAAGCAAGTTTTGTAACGGAACGAGTCAGATATCGTCGAAAGGCGAGTCTTTATCTGCAAAATTGTCAGTTGAAGAAGGTGCCATGTATGAGGCATTATTTTATTGTTTTCGAAAGAGTCGTACAACAAGTTATTCTACTTGCCGCGGCAATGAAAAGAAACTCGTGTTGAGCATCTGTTTTTGCAGAAGTTGCCTTTTGATCAACTTCTTGCACATTTAATTCTTATATTAATTCTCTTTTATTTGCCGTTGAATAATTTGCAAAAACTCGACACCCAATGCCGAATGGCCATCTTATTATTTTTCATTAAAGGTGATTTTCGGATACAATCGTGTTTACAGCAATAACGCATAGTGTGTCAAAGGTGTACTTTATGTTCGGTTTATGCATCAAGAGGTGGCGTGCATACATTCCGCAAAATGTCTCACTTCTAGAACGAGGGCGACCAAAGGGAATACATAGAGAGATCACAAGGCGAGGAGCCCTATGCATCCCTCGGTGTGTATATTTATTCGACATCCAACACAGCTTGCTTGTTCATTCTGTAAGTGAAGCCGTCACATAGCCCAACACATCTTTACTGCTTTGACTGAAGATTCACATCTCTCAGTCGTAATCTAAGGGGACGGAACTTGAGAGTGATATTTGCTTTTATACGGATATTAATTCGCTATGAACCTTAGTGTTCGAAGTGTAAGAAAACATTTCCTTAGATGTGATGTCAATGCCGCATTATCACCGTCGACATATATTGAACACTAACGTCCTTGTTAGATGTCATCGTGTCGTTTGCGTTACATTGCACAGCTTCACACTGTGAAATTTCTTCGCTTCGATATTCGTTTGCAGACAAATGCTCCTCCACATCGTCAATGCTGCGCATTCCATTGAGAACTGAGCGTCTCAATGAATTGTTTTTTTTTTGGCCATATCAGTTAGGAGTTGCCAAAACTCAGAATATCATTAAGGGATTTGGAGAGGCTGCATCATCACTGATGAAAGCAGTTAATAAGTGTGAAACATTTTGCGATTGCTCAGGTGTAAATATTGTGGTTTCTCCTCTATCCATAGGTCGATACTCAATAGCGATTGCAGGATCTGTTGCGTTGCACATCCAACGAACCGACTATCGATCCACAACTGCCGAGTACACTGATATATGCTAAATGCCATTACATCTAGCATATATATCATACGTCTCTGTGCTTGTTTAGACTGGCAGTGTGCATCATGGTTCCACTTGAAACCATTGCAACTGATGTTTCGAGACTTGTCAAAGTTAGCACTTGCAGAAGGCCAGAACTGGTGGGTAAAGTGGAAAGAGCGAGGACAGACGAGGAGCAGAAACAATACAACTAATGCTTAAGAAGGATTGAAATGGGAAAAGAAGAGAAATACTTGACAATAGTGCATATTGAGAGGTACATTACAAAACGAGGGATTATGCAACGAAACAACACAGACACTGAAGACGGGAAAAAATGTTCACAAATGGTGATCAAATGAAAAAAAAATTGCATGTAAAGCAAACGGCTTGCAAATAATTACATCCTAATCTATAAGGTAAGAAGAGCGTGAAGGTTTTGGAGAATCATTAATCGGGGTGATGAGAACAGGTACGGGAAGTTTTGTTGACTTTTGTGAAACAGTGTTTTAATCTCTACCTTCAGCGTACATAATCGAACCATTAAGACGCCACCCTATGTAGTGTTCATCCCCTCACTATCTATTATAATTTACCCGTTAAAAATTTCACTCCGAATGAGATATTTCGCATTCCGACCGCAACAAATATTTTCAAATCAATTCTCTACGCAATTATGCAAAATTATGTTTGCGAGGTGCATTGTGACGTGGTGTCTGCATATCCGTCTATGGTGTTTATTGCATATGTATGAATTCGAGTACCATGGGAAAGCACCGCTGATAAGTTGTAGACACTTAATAATGCTGAAAACTTTTGCGAGCATTTTGCACTGGTTAGACCTCTGCAGCATTGGTGATATCCGATATCATATCGCGTTATGATGCGTCCATTTCGAATAATAAGGGCACTTAAAGACACTAAAGAACTTGCATACGTTTTACACTCTAAGAAAGGTTAAATCTTCTGAGATTTACACGGGCGTTTGCATCGGTCAACATACGCAGACAGTGGCGCACTGCATCATTGTTCTTTGGTAAATTGTAAAACTGCTTGGTGATTTTAGCGGGGAGCAATAGCACGTATCATCCAGATCGTTCTATCAGCCTTCTCGACCGTTGCAAGATGAACATCTGATTGGCGGTATGAAATGCGCGCAAGTTTTATATCATCCATGGGTGGCGGTAACTTTATCAAAGGCGAATTTTTGAGGCGAGCAGATGAGCATAGACGCACACTTTTCATAATGCATTTTGCTTATGCAATTAGTGAAGCGCATCAAGAATCTTCATAAAAGTCAGATCATTTAAAACACAACCGTATTATGCCGCACCTTTTACTTACTTGATAACGACTGAAACCGGAGTGGTCAGGTAAGCGCGATGCACAAGTGCACATTTGGCTGACTCGTTTCGCTGACTTCTCACCTGCTTTTGTTTACTTCTCCATATTTCTAATGGCGACTACATGACAGTCTGACAATCTAACTATCATAACAAGCAAATGACTTTTGGTTTTTAGTGTGTACCTGCATCGAATCGAACCTGACTCTTCTATGGTTGCTTATTCAAACTTCACCATTCATCATCACTCATGGGTTTGTCGCTTTTCCTCTTTTATTTTCGCTTTTTTTATATTCTTGATTAGAAACACTCAATAATGATTTACTTAATAAGAGGCGCTGATAGATTTTTTGTGAATGCGAAGGACGCATAAGGCGTTCTCCACCTTCAGTTGGGAGTACGGGGAAATGGGAGTGGCAATTTGAGATGAGCACAAAGTATAGTCGATTTAGGCAACTACACGTGAGCTCAATGGAAGGGTTACCAATGGCATATGGGGCTATACTGAAAGCCCAGTTGTACTATGGCACTGAGAGGAGATGGTAGGTGAATTAAATAACTACTTAATTGCCTCTGCAAACAGTAAACGTTGCTACACATTTTTTGAAGTTTACTAGCTTCTCCTCCGTCCTGAGACTGTTTCTATTTGGGGGAGGGGGGGGGGGGGGGGGGGAAATCTGAACAGTGCTGCCGTGTTAACTGGACGTGTGAAGTACATGCTGCGTTTACCTGCGCAAACCTTAGAGGTGAGTCGCAACGTGATGTACGGTTGAACAAGACCAGATGTAATTTGCTGCAACTCCAATTACTTTCTTTTCCTAAATTACTGCGTCCGCATGGTTGCACTCACTTTCGTACATATGAGCTGTATCCTGTGGACCTGTACAACTCCACATGCTTTGGGGCGACATTTGGAACTAATTTAAAAATCTGACACATTACACTTCGGTTGCTTCGCTCTAGGATTTTATGATTCCTCATCATTCCCTACAACATTAGATAAGGCTATTGATCGAGTTTAAATTTGGTGTTGACGCGAAGCCACGTATTTTTACTACCCCGTCATGGGAGGTGTTGTGATTGCAAGCTTGGAGTGATTTAGATAACAGAGACACCTAGTCTTTCACGGGTTTTGGTTAGTTCAGATACATATCGCAACATAGACTTAGGTGTGATCTAATCAAATCCTTGCATAGGTATGTGGATTGTCAAAAGTATCCGGATTGTACGATATCAATAAAAGACCGTGGTCATTATCTTGCCTGACCTCGTAATCAAACGATCAAATAGTTGTTAATTAACAGTCGTAAAACTCATCTTTGCACATTTCTCAGTTACTTTAGAAAATATCTGAACGTTGATTTCACTTAATCTTAATGCGAATTTTAGTGCTAATTTTGCAGTGATAACTGTATAAGTTTTTCTGCACTTTTTCAGTCTTAATCGCAATGCATTTCTCAAGATTTGTTCTTTGGGAATATTTTACTGCTAATTGACCATTGCTCGATTATATCAACTGAGGTCATCGTAGCTGTAGGTGCAAGGACGCATGGAAACCATTGACTGTTCTATTCCTAGTAGCTCATGCTAAAATGCGTTCGGTCACTGAAACACTGACATGGTTTCGAGTCGAATACCTCTTCATCCGAAGCACAATGCCATTATACGATGCTATGTGTCGCTGTATGAAACGCAGCAGTGTTCTTGGTATTTGGTGTTTTCATTTCCACCATATATTTCGGAGGTACATTCAGCTTAGTTTCGTCCCTTGATGATAATTGGAGAAGCAATATTCCCATTCACACCCTCCTCACCAGTTTCGTCACCTTTGATTGAAACATGCAGTATCGCTTAATTAACACAACGCGTCAGTGGTCTATACGCTTCACCAAGTTACCGTAGTACTACGTAGCGACCGACGTTGGTGAAATAATGAAGGTACAGATAATGAAGATTCGTTGCCAGCTTGATGAAAGTGCTATGGCGGCTATTTATTGGCTTGCAGAATGTGAAGCAGCAAAGACGAGCCATTGCGATGGTCAAAGCGCAGGGGTGCTAAAAGAACTGACGACACTGTGTGATGAGCAGCATTCTACAAGGTACTGTCGTTTTATAGTTTGCTATAAACGAAGGCCTATTCATCCCAGAAAGGGCCGCCCAATATTTCTTGTGGGAGAAGCAACCTCCCATTAAATTTCCTTGTTCCATAACCTTTTGTCGTTCTCCCCTCGAGAAATATTCAACTTTCCCTCTAAAACTGTAAAATACGTAATCTTTTATTCAAACACTTGAAGCGAAATGTGCGATTGTCGTAACTCGTCAGAATTCCGAGAGAAACTGCCCTCGGTTCTATAAAACTCCTCACAGCAAATTTCTGATTATCTCAAATAAATTCGAGTCCGCTAGCAGTTTTTGTTTGAAGTTTTAGGCGAACTGATGTCCACGTCTATGCGTTTTCTATTGCTGTATGTGAGGGATTCCATCGGAGCACTAAATCAAGATCTCATGATTACGAATTCGATATGCAACGGTCCCACACAGAAATTGTTTTGTTCAGTTATTTATAAAAAGCCTCATCTCATTGGCGAGCAGATGGAGTTCAAGTAAAGGCAGGAGGTGCAGTTGGGAAGACTGACTCATAGTGCGACCTTGATAGATTATAGCATCAGTTAGCGAAATAGATGAAAGTTTGTTTCATTAAGTGCTTCAGCGATATGAAGATTTCTATCCATCGAACTCGAAGTAAGCTGTTCTTCTCAAAAGAGAGACATAAAGAACAGAGACCAGCGCATTCCCCGTGAACTCATACAACAGCACTGTTTTTTTTACTCAAAAATGTGAGCATTCGGTAACTTCTATTTACGAGGAGAATGTGTTAATGCATCGGTGTATTTGAAGCTCGTTGCTGCACTACTTAGAGACATTCTATTTTTCTTTCTCCTAGCCGTAAATTTTCTTTTGCATTTGCAAGCATCTGTTCTTTATCACTTCTTCTTATGCGTTTTCAGCAGTGAACTTCCACCGTATGTACTCGTCATCTCGGCAATCTTATTTACGCTGATATTGGCCGAGGCGGTGATGATTTTATTCGCGCTTTGGATCAGATATATTGAAGACAAATGGTGGGAAGAGGAGACGAGTCCTCAAAAAAACAACACTTAAGCATGACACATGCTCTTGCACGTTTATTAACGACAGCTGGAATGCAGCACATGCGAAATACTCCAGATGCAATCGGTTGGAAATTGCTTCAGTTAATGAATTTCATTACGAAAGCTCACCTATGGCTACTCGAAGAGAAGAAACAGTCGCAAAACACCTTCCACCCAAAATTTCAAAAAAATCTCTCCCGCAGATGTTATCGCCTCGTCCAGAGGAGTTTTTTTTTCGTGGAGTATTTTATGAAGATTCATGGAATGGTTTTTCGTAGCCCCTCCTCGCTGTCTTCTCTAGGTCCCTCATTAGAATTGAGGTATCTCGATGTCAAGCCATTATTGCCAGATCCCCTCCCTTCACCTCTTCCATTCTTTAGAAGTAGTTGACATTGATGTGACTTGAATAAGCAAATTGTACAAATGTTTTGTTTGCATGACAACGCAATGGTATCTTTATGGAAATGCTTCTCGAATTGTTAGTCTTATGAAACAATGAATGATTATGAATGATCGCTGAGTGATTATTTGCAGTGTTATCATCATTTCGCCTAGAGTCGTTATCGAATTTTCTGCTGAATTTGATTCGTGTGGATTGGTGTCGCAATGACTTTGATTTGTCCTCTCTGTCAGTCTTCCTGTTTCATTTCCACTTATGTATAATTGAATAACTCACTTGAGGCATCAACGAGTTTATGTTTGAACCGTTAATCTCAGCTGTGCTTATATGTTATTCTTCCTAGATTTATTATGCAAATGAATGTTACTATATGCAATGAAACCTCGAAAATGACGAGTATCGGTTTATTGATGCTACCTGAACAAAATAAATCCTCTGCATTGTATGCATTCTTCGAATTGGGTGGTTGCATTTATATCGGAGGGGAGATGTCGTCGAACGCAGTAACGCCACACATTGTTGTGACATGTTCCGTTGTTCGTTATAGCTAAGGATGCCTGCCATCCACATTGCGGGTTGCCAATCGTTTTTAGACGAAATGCCCCTATCAAGAAGAGCGAAAAGTACGAGCTCATTGAATCTGTGAAGAAACCTCTAAGATGAAATTTTAAATTTGACTACTGCATGTTTGGTACTGAGTGCAGTTCGGCTGTTTCTGGTGAAGGGGGAGCGGAACCGAGAAGAAATCTTACTGTCGCTCTCGGAAGTCCGCAGTGGCTGCTGCCTCTACATACCGACAGCTATACAACCGCCTACTAGCAAAGGCCTTTCCACACAGTCCAAAATCCTGTCCATTAAAGAATCCCCCCAGTGATAGGCGGAACGCTATCAACGATGCAGAAACTTATTCAGCGACTTCATAAAAACAGTAGTTGGAAATCAAGTTCAAATAAGTTTAGTTATCAAAGCGAATGAGTTCAGAAAACAGCAATCGGACAAGAATCATTCGGCGATGCGGTACGCTCGCCCCACACAAAGAAGTGCATACGACTTGCCAATCGATCATCCAGGACTATCTCACACCAGTGATGGGTAAACACAATTTGCATGTAACACAATGAACGAACGTTTTCGAAGCGATCGTTTCATATTTCAGTCACATTTTACAATGTCTTGGCACAATAACTATACAACAATCGTGATCAGATGACAGCTGGGTTCAATCTCCTAACTACTTATTACCCTTTACAAATTGTGGACATCGTTATATGCAGTCCAAATCATTTCAACAGATAGTTCAGTCGGTACGGCGCTAAACAGGTGGTGTGGAGGTTACCAGTTCAATCCCGCCAGCGAATTGGTACTTTTATTCGCTGCTTTCTTTTTCAATCACACGGCCTACGGCAGGGTTCGTATGGTAATTTAAGAAAAATTCCCTCAGATAACGAATCCCGAAGAAGTTAGAGAGCAATTATGCAACGACAACATTCAGTGTGGAACAAAATGCTGATGACACAGATGTAAAACAACACTCGTCTTGTCTCACAACAAGCGAATACCTCAATCTTCCACGTCTTTCTTTAACGCACTCCACATCTCCTCACTTCCCCCATAATAACAATGACAATGACGCTTAAAATACTACAGATGTAAATTTATATCCCGAAAACATTTCAGTTGAATACTCAGCTAAGATCCGCCGCTGTGGAATCGGCAAGATGCGAGGAATGAACAACATACTCAAGTTGGAGGCACCTTAGAATTCAGGCATCGTTGTCCTGCACAAGCACTACAACCGAACTGTCAAAACCACATGCCCTGAACGTCGGAATGTGGTCGGGGTCTTGCACTGAACTCCCGTATTCACGATACCATTCTGGCGCACAGTTCAATTGACGGCGCGGATAGCTGCATATAAGTGTGAAATCGTCTGGGCATTTTTCATGGGCGAACGTAGCGTGAAACAGTGTCTGTAATGGAACAGGCAACTATGAAGGATCGGAAGAGCGCACCAGACGGAGTGGCATAGCACGCGCTTTTGCAGCTTAGCCCAGGGATCGACTAGTTCCATGAAGTAACAGCAAATAGTAGCATATGACTGATAACGTATTGCAATCAAACTAGTCCAACGGTTCGTAAGAAATTAGCACAAAATGTCCGTACTTTCGACCACCAATGTGATTCCAGGCAATTGAATTTGCACGTTTGTCACTTTTAAATATCCGCTCACCGTTGGTGCATCACTCTAAACGCTGCAGTGCAAGGCCAATGTACAGCGTGGACTAAATTTACTGAATGCCGTGACTCTATCGTTACTATTTTCCGAGCCGAAACTATCGAACAGACGGGACGGGCTGCATTAACATACTTACCTGAAGACATGATTTCGTCACAATGCGGTTTGCAAATGCAAATTTGAAAAAAAAAGAGCGAAAAGATTTGTGCGAGAAAACATGTTAAGATATAAAAACGATTTGCTGATTAAACAACTGATAATCGAAATTGAGCAAATACATCGAGAAGAAATTAGCCCTCTGAAATGAAAAAAGAGGAGGATTGTAATGATGATGTGATTCAATGAAAAAACATCAAAATTTGGTGCGTAACTGATTTCGAAAAGAATGAACATGCAAAATGGGGCTCATTTCACACAGCAACACCGTCTTCGATGCCGATGCCTGTGAAAGCCACTAGTGTGCAAAAAATGCACACAAAACAACAAACGGAGATGCAAGTGAAGCAAATGCCGAACGATAAGCACTGTTTGACTTGGCTAGAAAACGAACGAACGAAAGCACGAACCTCAAGACTATCGTCGAGATCAAACCGACGTTCAAACCTATCGCCACTTGGGAAGCGAACACTCACGCGAACATGTTCGGCGGAGTTCGTCTCTGGAGGAAGCTCTCTCGCTAAACGTGTTCGAATCTCTCGTAATTTCTGAAAAAAAAAGTCGAAAATGAGACTCCAGTTGAATTTACTTACACCATTAAACAACTATCATGGCGGCTCTTCAACTTCATAAACAAGAGAGATCAAAACACAGGCAGCGGAGCACATGAAGTCTCATACTCTCATTACGGATGAATATACAGAAAATCAACAGCTGAATCCTCGCAGTCAAATTTACGCATTCCTGTGTAATAATGAGGCACTTCTATACATTACAAATTTGTGAACTGATGATCAATTTTACGTCATTCCATTATAGAACTATGAGGGAAGGAAACGCAATATGTTCCGCATCGTTGGCACAAATCTAAACAATGCGTACTGAAAACCCAACATTTGCTGCACTGTTGTCGATTATTTTGTGATAAATAACCAATTTAATAGAAAATAGTGCTGCTTGGGGAGTCTAAATATCTGCGGGCAGTGAGCACGAAATAAACTTGTTGCTATGCTCGATTCTGCCCATAACGGTGGAATAACTGCTCTGATGGCAACGCATCTTGCTACCTGCATCCAATTGGAAGATTCGATGCTCACTCAATATTATTTTGGCACGCAGAGTCCTTTCTTTATCAGTTAAGGAATCATCAAGAAACGCCGTTTATTCTCAAAAGTATCAGGTGCGAGATGAATCAAAATTAATGGCCCACTTGAAAAGAATCCGAAAAAAAAACAAGTCTGAACTACCGATACTACACCACCAATACAAACTTTGATTGCTGCTATGGAAGGTTTACTTGAAACAATGCCGAAATTTGAACAAAGCAGTTAAAAGAGTACAAAAATCACCGCTTTGCCACCTACACTCTCGACCATTACTTCACCCCTACATCGCACCCTCTTCCTAGTTTCTCCCAAGCTGTCCGCAAAAATAGAGCAACTGAGGGAAAGCAGGCCTCTTTTTTGAGTTGCTCTTTGAGTTTCGTTTCAGCTTCCTTCTTGGCAGCGAGTTGCCTCTCACTTTCCGCTCTTCTCATCTGATCAAGTCTCGCCCGATCGGCCTCCAATCCACGTTGGTACTCCACTTCTTGTTCTCGACGGATACGATTATTAGCTTCACGTTGTTCTCTTAAATTGTGTCTACGATAAAATCAAGTCTAAACGTTTAATAAACGCAGCCAATGTTATCTTAAAATAATGGCCTATATTAGTGAAACAACAAAACTGCTGAGTTCATAAAGGACAGATCAAGTTCTTGGATTTTCCACTTCTCTCATTGGCTAAAAGCATGCTTGCATTATGGTGTATAATCGCAAAGGATGCGGCACCTATAACCAACCACATAAACTTGGAATGCAATCAACACTAAACGGCATTTAGCTAATGGCTACTCACAGTTATCGAGTTTCTGCTGGACTCGTCAAAGTACCACGAAGGGATATTTGCATTACAAGCAATTCTGAAAACACCATTCATCCTCATAAACACTTCCTTCGCTCGCCTAGTCTAAATGGTTAGAAATAAGTGGGTATGTGAAGCAAAATAAAACAAAATAAAACACTGTGCGGCAATCGCAAAACTACTGACAAGTATCTCTGACAATGAAAGAAGAACATCCTGTGACCCAAACGCATAAGACCGTCTGGAAGGAAAAGCCGACGGCATTATCTCATTTATACAGAACAGCTCCCGCACTCACTCCTCCCTACTCGCTCTCCTTCCTCGTGCGACGAAACTCAAAACAAGTGCAAAAATTGTCGGAAGCGCGAACCTTTCTTCCCTGATCGCATTCAGATAGAGACGATTTTCGTCGATCGCTGTTTGGAGTGAATAAAGCATCGGCTCCAACTCATATTCCCCTTCTAACCTTAACACCTGCAAACATCGTCGCATAAATAACAATTGAAAAACTGCTGCCAAGCTTAATTAGCTCACCAAGCAACACTACCACATTCACAGCTAGTATGACGAGAGGTGAAAAGACTTGTATTTCACACATCATAGGAAACAATGCACTCAGTTACTTTTGAAATAAGTGACATTTAGTTCAGGAATGAATGAAATGCGATAAAGATGGGCCATGGGAATGCAATCGTTCAGCCTACTTCCTAACATCAACCAACCTCAATATATCACTTACCCTGTGGTCATAGCAACATCAACACCAGTCCACCAACCAGATTAAGCCATCACCAAAAAAAAAAGAAAGAAAAATAAATGAATTCTGGAAAAAGGCAGGAAGTAAAACGATACAAGAACATTATATCAGCTAAACAGTGCGATATTAGAAGTGCAGCGATGAAAAAAATATCTTGCTCACCATGGCCATATGATGCTCACGCATGCATATCAATCCAAGAAACGGATATGTATTCTCACGAAGAGCCATCGACACTGCAATTAGACAAATATTGCAAGTGAGGAAAAGATCGCTGCACTAAACGAGAAAATTTTTTCGCTGATGCTATAGGTGCCTTCTATAATTTACGCCAAAAACACATAAGACGTCTAGCACTTATATATGAACGGCCGTTCAATTGTGCACGGGAGTGGTTTATGAGGTGCTGTGCAGGCGAAAAAGGAGACGGGGATTGCAGAAGGCTTTCTCCACTCTTTCCCACTTAATTCCTCAATACTGGCGGAATTTTGATCCCTTGCCCTTGAGTAGTTTCCTTGTTTTCGCTCTATTCTTTAATGAAAAATTGTGGCCTGCTACTCTTTTACTGCAGATGTTTATTCCACAGAGTGAAAGCTTCACCAGAAAAACTTCGAAGACGTTTTCTAAATGATAAAATCTCCCACATCTTCATGTGATTCCATTCTAAACTGTAAGAAACCTAATCACCTTAAAACATAACATGGAGTTTTGTGCTTATTACGTGGCACACGGAATTTAGAGCAGATGCAGTCGACTGGCGCCTCTCTCGCTAGTGACGCACTTCACATTTTCTATTTCGGATGGCCTGCGCATGACATCCTGCTCATTCATTTCCGCTTGCTATGCCTCCCAAGTACTTTCTTGACAAGCCATTGTCACTACTTTCTTTCCTCTTATGCTGCTGTGTCACAACGCGAAAAGTACTAGGGCACAGGCAATTCTACGTGCATGTGTTCGTCTCTGTTCTCACAGCCCTCTCTAACGATAAGCGAATGGAACGGTTGAATGTGATAGCTATCCTTTAAGGATAACTCTGAACGGCATTCTGCCATAAAGGAATGACTATGTGAACAACTCGTCGTAAGCGATTCTATAAGTTTGTGCAAGCGATAGAAAAACAATAATAATTTCATAGAAGTAAGGATGAGAAAAGAAATTTATTTGCAGATTGATACGCCGTGAAGTAACAACCACAGTGACTCTTTAAAGCACACATATCTACGAATACGGTCTCATACAAAGCTGTATGTCACTGTTCTTTTTGAACCGAAAACATTGAAGACAGTGATTTTTGTGCAAAAAAAAAAATTGTTGAAACCTCTCNGAAAGCCGTATGTCACTTTTCTTTTTGAACCGAAAACATTAAAGACAATGATTTTTGTGCAAAAAAAAAAAAATTGTTGAAACCTCTCCAGTCCGTGGTCATGAGCGATCAGCAATACAAAGAAAATATCCCCTATAGGAAGGAGACAATACAGATGCATAAAATACACTGTGACCATTGGAACAGAAAAGAGAAAGGCATTTTTAGCGATAGCTCCGTTCACTAAACCATATTCACTGCACGTCCTCAAACTTCGTCAGTTACGACAGTCTATTATTTTGACAATTTTTATTTTCTGC